>BHFT01080911.1:36927-64947 GCA_004320025.1 Laticauda laticaudata
AGCAAGCATATGGTGGCTCGGCTACTGGGAGGCTCACCTTCAGTGGGACACAGCTGGTTTGCAGGCAGACATCTGGAGCCACAGGCTTCTCTGCTCTCCAGGAGGAGCAAGGAAGGGAAGTGGGAGGCCGAGAGGTCACTCAGGAAGGGCACCGCACTCTTTCACCCACCAGGGCCGGGCAATATTCCAAAGCCTGGCAGTTTCTCTTCTGTGGATCCTAAAGACAGCGAAATAAGGTGTTGGTGGCTGGATGGTTGGGAGGAATTCTTCATTAAGAGGCTGCAACTCAGGAAGCCTGGTGGCTCTGAGGCCTTTGGTCAGCTAAAGAAGGAAGGGGCTTCTGCTCTCTTCCTACCCCCAGCCTCTCCTCTGAGGGCAGGTTCTGCAAAGGAGCCTTAGTCTGCCTGCCACAAAGCCCAGAAAGGATTGGATCTCAACTCCAAAAGAGGTTGCACCTCAAATGATTTCACTTAATTTCCCTGGAACAGCTTTTTAGGGAGGGGGGGTCAGACAGGGTGGATTGAATAGCTGTTCCTCCTCCTCTTCCAGCATTGCAAGTACATTAACTTGCCTTCCTGGAGTAAGAGAGGGCTGCAGGTCAGCTGCTTCCTCCCTCTGCTGTGGAGGGAGGCCTTGGTTTGAGGCCTGTGAGATGCAGCTTCTTGGAATAAACCGGTCCAGCAGGCTTCAGGCTTCCTGGCCTTGGAGACCATCTTCCAGAAAGGAGACCAGGGGGAGGGGGATGCCGCCCCTGAAGGAGACACAAACTATCTGAGTGGGCCCTGCGGGGTCTCTCAGGGCGCAGTGGGACAAGGCCGCTGGCCTCTGCTCCCAGGGGTGCTCTGGCCGCAATCCTGGCCCCGGGGAGCAGATACCAAGGAGGGGCTGCCTGACTTGGAACGCCACAGAAGGGGCGGGGGCAGTCCGGACCCAGCCTCCATTTTGCTACCTCCTCACCGGGTTCTTGGCTTGTTGCTTCTACCTCCACAGTGCCTCTTCCAATTTTACCAGTCCCAAGGTAATTGCCACTACAAATTCAAAATACTTTAAGAATTAAACCGGTCAAGCAGGCCAAAGAAGTATAGGTACAAATTCCCCAGGCTCAGCCTTTGACAGAACCAAACACGAAAAGGAATCCTGAAGGGGGGGGTGACTGTTGCATTCCTCCCCCACCCCCCCAAAAAAGCACAGTATGGCCAAGCTCTGTTTCGGCAGAGTCCTCCGGCTTGGCTATAATGCAGCCCACCATCAAATTCCTCCTGTGCCACATTTGCAGCTTTCCAGATTGACCACAATGGATTACAAAATCCCAAGTCACCAGGAGGGTTGTTGCCCACACAAACTGTTGGAGAGGACAGTGTGGTCAGGCAAGACAAGCGCTTGGTTTCCCACCCTCCAACCGCTCTGCGCCTTCTCGACCACATCATCACTGTCCTGACCCAGAGCCTCCTTCGTCCACAGTGTCCCCAGGGCCTCTTCAAAGCAGGAGCCACGTCCTGTCTCAGGGGCAGGCAGTCAGCCTGCCAGACAAGTGTGCTTAAACTTTGCATCTGATCAACTTATGTCTATTGGATCTGAAACCAGCGAGTCAATTCTTCCAAGTCCCTAAGTGGCGATTTGTGGTAATGTCTACATCAATACAAGGAGAGCAGATTGCTAGCTAGTTTATGTAAAGCATCCGCCTGCCGGGAGTCAAAGCGGCCTCTGGGCTGCTCCAGCCTGTAATGCCAGAAGCACAAAAAGGGGCTGGACAGGTGGTCTTGCTCCTCACAAATTGGGTCAGAGCAGAGGTGGCCTTCAGCAGGTTCTGACCAGTTCTGGAGAACCATTAGTGGAGATTCTGAGCAGTTCGGAGAATGACCAATGCCACCTCTGACGGGAGATTTCACAGTCTCCTCCCCCTAAGCTTGTCCCAACCGAAGCTCCTCAGTGCAGAATCTACTATTTACGTGCTCCACCAAATTCTCTTCCCCCCCCCCAGCAGCTTCTAGTAGATGCTTTCCAGCCCTTCTTGGATCCCTCCTCTGGCTGCGCAGTTGTCCACCTGTTTGTGCCCTTCCTTCCACCTGTCACAAGGACAGAGCTGCTCTGCCGAGGATGGTGACAGCTATTCCTGGACACAGGAGTTGCTGCCCCTTTGGTCCTGAGATGAAGACCTGCCAGCTTGTGCAGAGGAAATGGTGGGACCTGGGCAGGAAGGGGGCAGGCCGATGTCCTGCGGCAGGAGTTGGAATGAGCTGATCAGCCAGGGCTTTTATGAAGCTGACCCATAGATCCTTTACTCAACCCCCTCTCCACAGGGACGACAACCAAATCTCAGAGGCCTGGTCCCCATGTAGACCCTGGGAGACCCCCCCCACCTCTCCCTCTCGTTTTTCTTCTGCCCTTGTCATTTGCAGCAACTGATTTGCCCCGTGTTTTAATTCCACAACTACATTTACGCAGGAATCTCTGCAAGGAATTTTACACATTCTCCTCTTTGGGTCATCACCCCTCATACTTTTTGGAGGCACTCAAACAACACAGTTGTTGACTGGCTGATTGTTCTAAAACTTTTCTAAGAAAAGATAGAAATTTCAAACCTTGTGATTTTATTCCAGTAAGAACCTTCCAGTAATAACCCGTGGGGCCCTCATATGGAAAAAACACCACTCAAAAAGAACTTTCTGCTGTTGGTTCTCCACAGCCGTGGGAGGCCCTAAAGCAAGGGGGGGCAATTAATTTTCCCAAGGGGCCACATGAGAAACTGTGGAGGGCCGAACCAATAGACTGAAATTAATTCTGCTCAATATTAATTGACCACTTTATAAACAGCAGCCATTGTGTGGTTCTGATTAGCTTCGGCTGGCAAGAAGACACGTTCCATCTTATTGACACCTGATTTCAAATCTCCCACTGACCTCAAGCAGGCCAGGCAGGGCAGCCAAGGGGCCGGGGGTGGCCTGGCACACAAAGCACCCAGGTCCGCCCAAAAGGGAGGCTGGTTCTGCCGCGGGGAGGGTGGGGCTTGGGCTAGGATGCCTCCTTGCAGGCACCACCCCCAAGGCTTCCGAGGGAGGAGAAGCAGCCGCTACCTTTTCAGCGTAATTCAGTTGCAGCCATCATGAAACACACCCACACACCTTTGGATACAACAGGAAGTAAAGGAAACAACCTGGATCACCTGAGCCGACAGCATTAACAAAAGGCAAACCTATACATTTCACCCTCAGGTAAGGCAAATGAAAAGAAAGACTGCCAGTTCAGTCTTGTAGTAGTGAGTTCTAATCCCACCTTAGGCACGAAAGCGAGCTGGACGACTTTGGGCCAGTTACTCTCTTTCAGTCCAACTTACCTCACAGGATTGTTGTGGTGGTGGGAAAAATAGGAGGAGGAAAGAGTGTAGGTATGTCGGCCATCTTGAGTAATTTATACAAAGTATTAAAGGTGGAACCTTTTTTTAAAAAAGGTATTACTTAGGAAGTTCTAAGAGCATCGTAAGCAGGAATCAAACTAAAAATTACATACAATTAAATCAAGATTTTCTGCTGGAAAAGAGCATACACAGTCATGCCATAGCTTTAACTAGTTTAGCCCTCCCTCCCTTGCTTTCTCTCCCTGATCTATTTCTGAATGCCAGGGGTTTATAGCTATCAGTCAATAATCCAATAATGCCTGACCGAACCGACAATCAGCGTATCCACAGGAAACATGTGTGTCTGGGTGGGTCCCTTCCTCAGCTCCATTAAGAAAAAGACTCTCCAAAAGATTCTGTCACAGCCCAGAACGAAGGTTCAGGGTGCGGTCAGAATGGAAAAGCTCAACAAGCCCTCATAATTAGGAGAAATTCGGAGGGCCCCTCCTGAGATTAGGGTCCCTTCAAAGGTGGCCAGCCAGCATTTGCCTCCTGAATGGTGACTGCCCCCAAATGTTTTGACCTGTCCACACAAGGCGTGGAGGAACCTTTGGGCTTCCTTTGCTTGGAGGCAAACCTGGGCGGCTCTGGCTGGGCCCACCGAGCAAGGCCTGAATGCGTTTCCTGCATACTGGGAGACTCAGTGCAGGCACAGCAGAGGAAAAGGCTGGGAAGCCCAACTGACTCGCTCCCCTTCTCCACCCCCTTTTGGCTTCTGCTTCCGCTCAGGGCCAGTCTGCGGAGGCAGGTGTGCAACGCCCACACAGGCAAGGCAATCCTCAATAAAAGTAGGGATGGAACCCCCTCTTTCTTCTGGCCAGTCCCAGCGTCCTCGCCTTGCGCAGGGCTCTCCACTCTTGGGCAGCCAACTGGACATGCAGCTGAAGAGCTTAGGGTTATATTTGCAGTGGTCAACTCCAGCCAGGCCAGACCAGCTCATCTCCTCCTGCCAGGGACCACTGCAGCCCTCCAGGCCATTCCCAAGGCTCCCGAGCAAGGAAGAGCTTTCTTCTCACACAGAGAAGACACTCGGCACACATCTCGGGAAGGCTAAGGAAGAAAAGGCTAATGCCAGAGCAAACCAAAAGCCCCCTCACCCCTCCCCTTTTTGCCAGCCATCCTTCTGAGTGGGAGGCTGAAGACAGATCCTAGCCAATGGGTCCCCTGCACAGAGGCCACTTCAGGGCATGACGTCCCTAGGGAGATGCGCCCCCCACCCACCTCGGCTCCCAGCCACAGAAAAGGGGATTCTTTGTGCGGAAGGCAGCAGCTCAAAGGAGGACATTCCAAGGGAAGGGAAGAACAAGGAGAGCTGAAGGCTAGAAAGCAAAATGCTCGACCCACCTGGAGAGCCAAGGGGCCACCATGGGAGATCCTGGCCAACTCATGGCAGTGGCCGGGAAAATCCACGGAGAAGCAGGACCCATCCCCCACGATGCTGCTCTGAACGCTCCCTCAACCTCATGGTGGTGGAAGTGGCAGAGGAATGGGACTGGTGGGGGGGATCAGCTGGAAGGGAGGGGCAGCATTTTTAAAACGCATGCAGCAAATGAAGAAAACAGTTGATACCTTTAGGGCCATGTGCGGAGGAAAGAGAAAGGGAGGGAGGGAGGAGGGACAGCAAGAGCTTCCTATTATTCCGGACAGTGACGATGCACACCGAGGCCGTTGGAAGATTAAATTAAGTATTATATCTGCTGACCCAATTGCCATGGTTACCGGACAGCGGAAAATATTAATCAAGCCAAACCTTTTCTACTGAACGTAAAGGGAGGCAGGGGAAAGAATGCTAAATATAAATATACACACAGAATGGCAGGTCTCTCAGGCAAGGCGAGAAGCCATTTGATATTGTCAGGATGATGAGAATTATTGTTTTCTACTGCTGTCATCCTGATGCTGGCAACCCTAGAGAAGCACCGCGTTCAGGGACAAAGGTGCGGCAGCCCCAGGCTCCTCTGAGCACCATTTCCAAAGGAGAGAGACCACAACTGACTCCTTTCCCTGCAGGTTGGGAGCCAAGCGGAATGGCAGAGAAAGCCCAGAGGTTCTGGGGGCACGATCACCTCCCTTGAAACCGAGGGAGGATTGCTGGTCCTCCTGGGGACACCTGCCTGAACCTCCATCTGCCCAGCCCTCATTCATCAGCAGGCACGCTGCCCCTCAGTCTATTGGCCAGGCCAGCACAGGAACTGCTTCCCAGTTGGCTCCTTTGGGTCATTTGCCTTCCTGAATTGCCACTTCTGTTAAACTAAGACCCTCTGTCTTTTTCACTTGCTGACACAGGGTTGGACTTAGACCCCCTGGTTCCTGCCCAACCATGCTTCCATTAATCAAAGGCATCATGGTCAATTGACCTTGGTTGGTCTCTCCTTGTCCTTTTGTGAGTCTGAGTTGCTGCTCCTAGTTGAACCTTTTGCCTCCTCTTGAAGAGACTGCCAGAACAGGCAGGCCGCCTGCAACTGGGCTGCTATAATCCAGACAACCAATACAGGGCAGCAAAGCAGTACAGAAACGGTTAACTCTTTGCTACCATCTAGGGGTCACCGGATTTAGCCCTGCAGCAAGGTTTTCCACCTACAGTGATGAATTTTGATTTAGACTTGCCCTCAACTGTACTTGGCATCGATGCATGTCTCCCCTATAAAGGGAGTTCATGAGTAAGCATAAGTTGCAGATGGCTGCACATGGGCCAATGTGCACATCTCCCAAATCTCAACCATGTACTGTGTGGAGATACATGTCCTGCATGCTGATTGGTTGATCCAACTTCCAATTGATGCTTTGTTGTTTAAGTGCCCGTAGCCAGAATGTTAACATTTGCAGAAATATAAATGTGACAGCTACGCACAAGAGACGCGTGCATTCTCTGATGTGCAGTAATGCAGCTCCAACTCAGAAGGACTTGCAATGGTGGTGTGGGAGATTGGGGAGGGAGATAGAGAGGGCACCCAGATATCCTGAGAAGCACTGGCCCTCCAGCCTGGCCTGAAAAGAGGATCTCCCTCATTCTCTGGAATAGAGGCTCTCTACCGCTCGCGTAGGAGGCCTCCATCATCCAACACGGAATCACACCAGTGTGGGTGCAGCCTGGAGTGCCTGGTTTGGGCCACTCTATTCAGGATCAGCAACTAGAATTGTAAACATATTTCTGCAGATATATGTCTGCAAAAATATATTTAATAACAACATTTAAAAAGACAGGTATTCCTGCATTTCCAGTTACAAAATATAGTCCATAAAACCCACAAACCCTTTGCCTTGCTTAGCTTTAAAAGGGATGCCAAGAACAGAGGTGCTTGAGAGGGTATCCCAGGTCTTCAAAGATTTTTCAAAACCACTTCAAGAGTCCTTGTCTGGTAATAGGAAACCCAGGTGGCTTGGCAAGCATGGCCTGAAGAGTGAGCAGCCATGGCCAGAATGCGGTGAAATAACAGAGGCTGAAATGAAGGGAGCTGAAAAACCTTTCATGTTGGTTTTCATCAGATGGAGCACCTCCACCACCAGGCAACTATCACACAAACTCCTCAGAGGAAACTGCCCAACTGTTGACTCAGAAGACAGGCAAAGGAGCAGCCAGCTGGAACTGCAAACCTCTCTCCCACCACTTGGCTCCTGAGTGGTTGTTCACAAACCGTCCTGGAACCAGTTGCTGATTGGGGGGGGGGGGGGGNGGTGGGGGGGGGGGGCAGTCACTTCAGGCTGAGGCTTCCTGCTCAAACTGTCTTGGGCTCCCCAGTCCTGCCATCCTCTCAACCCGTTTCCAGATGCATCCAACCTGCTGGAAGACTTGGGCCAGAGGCAATTCTGCACATAACCCTTTCTCGGATGGAAAATGATTACCCCAAGATGGGCAGTGTGGATGGCTCAGGGCAGCTGTGTCATATAAATTGTCAGCAATGACCATAAGCACTCAGAGAAACCATTTAATTCTTCACTCCCGCCACCGTGGGCTGATATATTCTTTCAAGGTCATTACCCAGGGCTAGGCGGGTCGCATGATAAACGAGTGACAGGCAGGGGGGCGGGTGCCGAGTGGGCCTAACATTAATTAGACCGAAACACTACAGAGGCAAAGGGGTTGGGGGAGGGGTAGCAGGAGGGCCTTTGTTTCATCTCCTGCAGAGGAAGAGGCTGGCTGCCCTCCGTGGCTTTTCAGGCACCCACTGGGTCTTCTTGCTCCAAAGGGAAGGTTAGGTGCCTTGGCCTGGGGCCTCCAGCTGGTGCAACGGGCGAATGGAGCCCTTCAGGGATCCAGCTGCTGGCAAGAAAGACACTCTCCAGCCAAAGGACTTTGGTGGAAGCCGTTCTGCAGCTCAAACGCAACAGCCATCGTGGGGAACAGCCCAATATGCCAGATTAACTCTGGGAGCTCCTGGAGGGCCCCAGGGCCTCCATGCTCCTCAAAGCGAAGGCCCACTGTAATCCGTAGGACAGGGGTCCTCAAACGTGGCCACTTTTAAGACTTGTGGACTTCAACTCCCAGACTTCCTCAGCCAGCTATGGTGGCTGAGGAATTCTGGGAGTTGCAGTCCACAAGTCTTAAAGTGGCCACATTTGGAGACCTCTGCCGTAGGAGGAGCTGGAAGACCTCCTGAGAGCAGGAACAGGACCAAGAAGACCCTGTGATTCTGGGCCACTCCCCACTCTCACCCAGCCTACCTTTCCTGGCTAGTGGTGGTGAGAATAAAACTCTGCTCCGGAAGGCTGACCCCGGGGGTGCCAGTTATGGATGCCACAGGAGAGTCCAGGCTCTGGCAGTCAGGCCAAGCCACAGATGCTGCCCCCTGGCGGCTGTTTTCAGAAGATCCTTCTGGAACCAAAGGAGGCCCAGGCCAGGCCTTCGCTTTCCCGATACACTGTTTTGTTGGGGCTAATATTCTCATCCACCCCGACTTCCTTCTGCGGGTTCTATGGGCATTCAGCCTGCCTCAGATGGAAGAGCTGGCCTGCACCGACTCACCTCTTTTTCGTAGGACTCAGCAATGCCCCTCTGACCCACCCTTGCTCCACCCAGCCCAGACACTTCAGACAATACTGATCCCAAGGCAAGAAATACCTGGCTGCTTGAAAGAGAGTCCTTCTCTGCCCGGTTCTGATCTGCGCAAGCACCTCATTCCTCGCGCAAATGCCCCTGGTCTTCCATGGAGGTTTATCACTCCGGGCAAACTCTCTTGTCCTCCATTTCTGTAAACTGCAGGCTGGTGTGTGAGCCACACCCGGTTCAAATATCAGAAACAGAGCTTCCTTCATTTTCTCCACCACACAAGCCAGACAGGTAGGCAGCAATAGCAGCCCTGGCTGCCAAGAGATATACTCAGCCATGCCAGCAGGTCCCAGACAAAAGATGGGAATGAGGCCCCCTGGACAAAATGAACCCCAGGCACTTAATGGCATGCAGGGGTAGGCTGATGAGGGGCCAAGTCCACCGTCCCTGTGGCAGAGCACCCTTGGGTGGGTTCTGCACAGAGGAGGCTCCCATTTGCAGAGCCAGACACGTAGGCTCCACCGGCACGGAGCCTTGGTCTCACTCTAGCCAGCCTTGGAAGGCTCCGGGAGTCACAAGGGCTGCCCGCCCCCCTGCTTGTGCCACTTGGCATGTCTGCTTCACCCACAGGCCCCTAGGAGGGAAGTGGCAGGTGCCAGCCAATCTTGCCCTTGAAGGAAGAGGAAATGAAGCAGCTGGTGAGAGGCAAGAGCTGGAAACCCTGAAACCAGCCCAAAGCTGGCAAGCTGACATGGGACTCGGGAGGGCAAAGGCCAGCTTGTAAGCCTAGGCTGGCTTCTTCTGCAGCTATTAGAGCTAGGCAGGCTGGCAGGCGCCTTTGATGAAGACTTTTGTCTCCCCAGAACTGCAAATTTTGCTGAGCAACAGCTTCTTCCTGCTCTGCTTAGCCAGCAACACTACAGAAAGCTCTGAAAACAATGGGATGGGCATCCCAACCGCTGCTGTCCTGAGACTTGGGGTGACCTGCCCATCCTGCTGAGGCCCTTGCTGGCCTTGCCCAAGGTGGCAGAGCTGCCCAGAACACTGGCACTCTGAGATGCCATGGGGCTGGCTCAGTGCATCCGGATGATTTCTGTACATCAAGCATGTGCACACCAATAGGCCACAGTAGCGCAACCCCTGCTGGAAGCAGTGGGTCTTCCTAGGGGCTGCAGGAAGGCTGCCATTCTGAATATTCTCATGACCTTAAGAGAAGGAGCAGCTCCAGCTGTGCCAAAGGCACTATCCTATTCACCCCAAGCAGAAGTAGCCTGGCAGAAGGTGGCACTCAGCCTGCCCCACATTTCCAGAGAAGTCAATGCGCAAAATGTCCAGGAGGATTTGAGGCTGATGCCAGCTTCCTCAAAGGCCTGTAAACATCCCTCTCATCCCATTGGACCTGCAGACCAGAAAGAGGGCAATAAATAGAAAATGCACTCACACACCCTCGGATGCCCAGGCCCAACGCTGCTTCCTTCTTGGATGCTCAGAAGATACTTGGCGTGCAGGAACTGCTCGCAATCCAGTGGTGTGATCCACACACATGAGTGGTAATGTGCCTGCTCCTGTTTCACTCACTGCCTCTCCCACTGCCTCCCCCCCCCAGACCATTCCTCTTGTTCTCATGTTCAGTGGTTATTTTAGCCTAATGCAATGAGATCACGCGGCTCCCTTCATTAGAAAGCCTCGGCCGCCTCCTGCACCTATCATCGCTTTCGAAGGAGAAAATGGAAGAAAATCAGCTTTTCTGGGCGAATCGGCGAAAATGGCTAAAACGCTGCTTCGTTGTTCAAAGCGGATCAGCGAAGAGCCAGCTCCGGTACAGGTCTCAGCCCTACTGGGGCGGGCTGGGGGGACATTCCTGTTCCAATCTAGGGTGCAGGAGTGGTAAAGCCTAGGTAACCGTTTTCGGTGTGCGTGACCAGGATCGCTTCTTTAAAGTGGGGTCTTCTTCCTGGCATTCCCCTTCTTTTGAGCTCAGAGAGATGGACTCCCAGCAGCCTCCCGGATGATCCACCGGGCCGGGCTAAATCCGCGGTGACAGCCAGCTGAAAGTTTCCCGGGGCCGAGGGCGCTTTTGCCAACGGTGGCACGGGCTCACCCGCGCGAGAGAGCGAAGGACTCCTTCCGGGACCCCCCTGCTTCTCAGCCCCAAAGCCGCCTGGCACCGAAATGCACCCCGCAAGCAGAGCCCGTCTGCTGCTGGCCGGAGCCCCCCGGACACCTGCAGGCACCGGGACTCGATCCCGGCCTCTCCCCTCAGACCCGGGATCACCCTCGCCCCCCCTTCTCCTCCGCGGCTGCCTGCCTGGGAATCAACGGGAGAGCCCCTCCGCCCGGAGCCCCGGCTGCCCCTGCGGGGGGGGGGGNCCCCGGGGGGGGGGGGGGCGAGGGAGAAGGGCGGGCCAGCCAACGGCCCCGACCTCCTGGCGGGCAAGGAACGGCTCGGCTTGCAAGGTTGCGTGGCCGGGACGCGACTGGGGCCCCCGAAGCAGGAAGCCGGCACGATTGTTCTGGCTCGGCTGCGGCTGCTGGGCGAACACGCGGGGATTTGCTTGGCGCGTCGTTCCATCATCTGCCGGCGCGGAGGCCGAGGATACGTCGGGGCCCCTGGTGAGAGTTGGACGCGGGCCGCCCCCCCGCTTCTCCCGCCTGCGGCCTCCTCGTCTCTCCCTCGGAAGAGCCGCCAATCGACGCCGCGGGGGCCACTTCGGGAGGCGCAGGGATTGCCGCGGCCGGGCGGGGACCCCGCTGCACTTGCCAAGCACGGCCGGCCCCGCTCCGGCCCCCTTGCGCCGCCGCAGCCCCGCTCTGCCCGGGACGAGGCGCAACGGGAGTAACGCTCCGCGACGCGGTTCAAGTGCCCGGCCGCGCGGGGACCCTGGACCGGCCCCTGGAGCTCCTGGCCCCGCAGGGCCCCTCGAGAAAGGCGGAGCCCAAAGGGCGCGGAAGGCGGGCCGGAGCCTCTGGAGAGTTCGGGGTGCCCGCGGCGGGTCCGGCGCCGGCCGCTCGTGGGGCGGGGAAGCCAGGGGCCGAGCGCTCCAGCCCCGCTCGTCCTCTCCGGCCGCGCTGGTTCGTTTCCTCCCCCTGCCCGGAACGTCCCGGCCGGCCTCGCCCCTGCCAGACCAGCGGCGCGGCTGGGTGCCCTGGAAACCAGGCGGCTCCCGAACAAAGGCCACCTCCCCGCCACCTTCGCCCGGCTTTTCAAAAGAGCATCTCCGAACACAAAGCACCAGCGGGAAATGGCAATTTTAAGAATCCTAATCAATCAAAGGGCTTATTAACTCAATGTGAAGCCAGATTAAAATCTTTAATTATAAATCGTGCTAAAAGGAAAAACAAAATGTACTTATAGCACACTGAAAATTCCGGATATTAACATCGTTGTTATTATCTCTGACAATATTAAATCCTCCCCCCCCCCGCACTTGCAACGGGGCCGCCTCTTTCTCTTCCCAAAGAACAAGGGAAGGGAGCAGCGCCTCGTCCCTCTTTTCTTTCCTCCCTCCCTCCTTCCTTTCCTCTCAAGGCTTATTAAAATGTATTCTTTTCTATTGCACACCAGGCAGTTTGCAAGGAAGCCGGCTGCGGACGGGGGGGGGGCATTCAGGAAACCCCATTACAGCTGCACAGGGAGAGCGGCTGCGCTTTATTAAGGGAGGCGAGCCGGAGTTCGGGGCTGGGGGGGGAGGGGTGATGCAATCAAATGTGAAGCATTTCTGCTAATGAAAGAGGCATGTTTGTCTGCGCAAGGCCGGGTGATTGGCAGGAGTGCAGATTGGGAACCACAGGAAGGGCCTTTCCTCAAAGCCGCGGTGTGAGAAAAAGCGAGGGGTGGGTTTTTTTTTTTATCAGGCGGACATTTGGGAAATGACCACAGCAAATTTAATCACAGTTGGAAGGAGGCTGACTTGGGGGGCGGGGGCGGCGCAGCGCCCGAGCCACATGTTTTATTTATCTGTTCAAAGTCACGGCCATCCCATTGTGTGACACACACACACACCCCGCATTCTGTCATTTTGGAACACAACAAAGGCCAAAGGCTTGGCCGGAACGAGCGAAGTTCAGCCTTTTCATATTCAAATCATAAAAGCAAAATGCATCCCGCATTGTGATGCTAAAACCTGCATTTTCTGTGCATCTGCCTGACGGGCTGCTTGCCTTCGCCCTCATTTTTATCTCGCTTCTTTTTTTCACAAGACCATTTTAAACATGCTTTGCCCCAGTCTGCCTTCTCGCAAGGGGTGAGGAGGCATCCCTGCAGACTGTCCAGAAAGGGGTTGAATCGGAAACCCTTCCTTCCTTCCTCCGCCTGCCTGTCTTCTCAGGGCTGCCCTTTGCTTCCAGAGCTCGTGGTCAGCCAGATCAGTTGGACCTTCCTGCCTCCGCCTCCCCTTTAAGGTGTGTGGCAAATGGAACCATCCGCAGCAATACAGACCTCCACCCCCACAGGTTAATAATGCTGTGTGGACAATTTTGTATCTTCCTATCCTGAGAGCGTCGATTCCAAAATGGATCCAAATTTGATTTAGGAACAAATCTTTCCTGCTTTTTGGCATTTTGCCCAGCGTTGGGTGTTCCTGAGCTACCAGCAAAGTAGCTGTTGGCTCTCGCTCGCTCTCTCTGCAGGTGCCCCAACCAAAGAGAAATTAAAGCGCCTCGCAATCCTGGGGAAGACGTGGGAACAGTATCCAAAAGAAAAGGCTTTCCTGAGTACTTTTAGGACCCAGATTGCAACAGACCCGATCCGAGCAAATTCACACGCGCATCTTCTTTCCTACGGAGAAAATCTCCCATTCCCGAGGGTGAAGGCGGGGGCTTATCTGACTCTTCCTCCTTCTGGGGAATGGGGCGCATTCTCTCTTCCCGTTCCCCACATCTTTCAGCCCTGCCATTGCCCGCCCGGCCGGCAGCCCCTCTCGACGCGGAAGGAGACCCCATCCGATTCTCCTTTTCCTCCGGAATCGAGGCCCTGGCTTTGCTGCCTCTCAGTTTGCTACTTATTTACGCATTCCGTTTCAATGTAGTAGCAGGAGCCCTGTACAATAAAGTAAAAAGACCAAATCTAATAAAATAATTCTACTTAACATTATTTTAAATATCGCTGCAGAAGATCATACTATCTATGAAGCTGAAACAATTAAAATCCCAAGTAGAACACAGGAGGCTTAAAATAATAATAACACCGCCAGTAACATATTTGCACAATAATTTAAAGAAGCAACTGAATGTCAAAACAGTTGATACACTTAATTTATATTTTTAAAAAGCAACAAACTTGTTTTCTCCAGAGTTTTTTGTATTTTATTGCCAGAAATGAATACTAGGTCTAGAAATTATTAAAATCTTTGCCAGCATATTAAAAACTAGATTTCCTTTAATTCTATATTATTTAAATTATATTTCAGAATATCTCTGGTTTTTTAAGAAGAGCATTTTTCCTATGATATTTTCCTTCTCAAAAAATTAATTTGGAACAAAGATTAGAGATGGGAACTGCTCTGCTGGTTAATCTGCAAGAGTATGTCCTATTTTTGCAATGCAAATATTTAAGAGAAAATGATACATTTATGTGGAAAATATTGTTTACATGAGAAATAAACTTCGTATTTACAGGGCTGGAATAACGATTACTAATTTACAGTGGGTAGCAGGATTTATGTTTGTTATAGAAAGAAAAGGCCTTTTTCTGGTATTTTGAGGGGAAATGACTGCACTTTTTTTTTCCGCCAAGAAAAACAAATGCGACAACGAGATTTTAAAAGCGCTATTTTTTAAAAAAACACCAACATATTTTAAAGGGACCTTAAAGTATTGCAAGTATTCCCAAGGAATGCATGTCTTACTGCCTGCTAAAGAAAACCAGAAGAGCCCCCCATTTTCACACGCCTATTGCCGAATGCGCAGTCCGGCGCCTCCACCCGTCCCCAACCACCGCGGGGGTGAAGGGCGCCGGGCCAGAAGGAAGGCTGCCCAGGGGTTTAATCTGGATGCAGTTTGGCTGGCTACATCTCTCCTTATTGTTATGCAAAAGTCAAGCGCTCTCCCCGCCCGGACTCAGCTCTTTCTCCTTTTCCTGCTCCTAGGACGGGCGGGGGGGGGAGGCATTGTTTCGTTTGCCGTCCGAGGGCAACGACCCGGTCAGAAGGGCGCGGCGGCAGCCCCGGCGGGGGGCAGGAGGAGGCTCCGAGCCCGGGGCCGCCAACAGAAGATGGTCCGGTCGAGCCCCGAGCCCAGCAAGGGCTCCCCGAAGGGCCAGCGGCGGGATGGGCCGGAGACCCCGTCCAGAGCGCTTCAGCGAACGCCGGGCCGCCTCCAGGCCGCTCGCCTGGCCCTTCGGCCCGGGGAGGGAGCAGACGAGCCCCTTCTCGGGGCGGTGGACTTGACCGTGGCCGCCGGCTCATCCAGCCACAGATGGCCGTGGACCGCGCCTCCCCGTCTCGCCCGCCGCCCAGCAGCCGGCGCCCCTGCGAAGGAGGCTCTCCGCATTCCAGCGGCGGCCGGTTCCGAGGCGAGCATCTGCGGATTTTCCACCGGCCGCCGCCGCCGCCGCTCCTTCGCGAGAGAACGCCAGGGCTTTCTCCGGTGAAAATCTAAAGCCAGTGACTCGTGGCCTGAACTTAATTTCCAGGCAGACCCGGGCGGTGGATAAATATGTCATAAAACCAACGTTTATAATTACTAATACAAATATTTAGACTTCCGAGCATCCCTTAAGCCTCCCTAATGCGAGCAAAACTGAGGGGGGCTCCGCCTTTTCGACCGGCATTTGCTCCAACATCACCCGAGTCCTCGCTCAGGTCCGCTTTCTAAATTTTGAATAAAGCGAAAACATTGCCAGCCTTTTGAAGTTGATTTCCCCTTCCCTTCGGAGAATCAACTAGCTCTGCCTTAAAACGAGAGATCCCTCTGTCCTGGACTCGCCCTGCCATTTCTCCCAAGCCCTTTGGATTTCCACATTTTCTCGGAAATTGTTGTATAATTTTGTAAGCCTTTAAGTGATCGACAGGAGGGCGCGTGAGACCAAAGAAGGGGTGAAAATCCCTGGAAAGTAAAGCCGGTCCCGCGTACCTTTGAAAGGTTAGGAAAGCATCGGCTGCGCTCGGGCTCTTTCCTCGCAGGCGGTGAACGGGTGATGCACAAAAGAAAGCAGACACGATTTAGAAGATGAAAGACGTTTTTGTTCATTTCCCATTTTTTAAAAATCAGCTTTTTAATGGAAGAAACTGTACATTCTGGAATCTTTCCAAATCATCTAAATGTAGGTCTGCCTTAAATATCCCTCTTTCAGGATGACGCAGCTTCCTCACACCTTTTGTGTGCTAAAAGCATCCTTGTTTCTAAGCTGTGGCAAGGAAGATGCATTTCCCCACACTTCAAAATATTATTTCGTTTTTGTGATTTCCTTAAAAACGTTATTGCTGCCTTGAATACTTAAATTAGAAGATTGTTGTTCTGACATGTTCGTTATTATTAGCCCCCTCTAAACAGTAATTTGAGGGGAGATTGTATCATTCATATGCATGCGCACAAACACATCCACAGAGGCCAGTGTGAGATTATTATTATGTTGTTTCCACACCCCCACCTGTATGTCTTCCCCCCCCCATTCATGGATGGTGTTTTCCAGATGCTTCAGGCCACAGAAACCCAGCAAAGTTGAAGGCCGCAGTTCCCTTTTCCTTCCCTCCTGGAAGCCCCTTGGGATGTGTGGGAGGCCCATCTCCTCTTTCATACTACCAAGGTGGGATGACAAAATGAGACATTCTGACCCCAAAGTTTAACATTACTGTTGCTACAAATAAACAGTTATTTCTCTTATCACCTTTTCAGGAAAGTGCAACTGAGGACCAGATCTGAGCAGCCAGAAAACTTCCTCTCTGATAGCCAAGCGGCAGCACTTTTTGCCACAGGAACAGAAAAAGCAGACTAAGAAAACAGCCAGACGCTCCCCCTACCCTTTTAAAGTAGTCTTCATGAAGTCAGGCCCAACCCTGCACTCTCTGTGATCTTCAAGCAATAGATCTGCCTCCTTGTTCATCAGGACAGAGAGCAAATGACCACCAACTGCTGCTTTGGAGCGTCATTAACTCCACTGCCGCAACCCTTCAAATATGTCTAATCTGTAGCCTGTGTCATTTTTATTTTGTGGGTGTATTTATATTCCTCCTCCTCCTCCTGTGCCTCCTCCCAATTTACAGTGAAGCAAAAACATACATAGCACAATACATTAAAACAAATTCAAATAAATAAAGCACATAATGTGGCCTGTAGAATGTAGGATTTACAAAAGTTCATGGAACGATATATGCATTATTCTTCAAGGGGCTTTTGGTTACATTTGACCATTTCTATGCCATTTAGTGCTCTTCTGGTCCTGAAGCTGAGCCATAACTGGAAGTTCAGATTCCACTCTTGGGAGGGCAAATGTTGCCAGACCCCTGTCCCTAACATTCACTGTGGATGAGCAAAGGGCAGCCCAGTGCAACTTCAGCCAGAAGGCTGGGTGGGGGTCTATCAGAAGATCCTTTAAAGCAACCTGAGATACAGAAAATGCTCAAATGCCATTCCTCACTTGTTGAGCAACAAAAAAAGAAAGAAAGAAAGAAAGAAAAAGAAATCTACAGATATTTTCAGTGAGAGAATGAAATGAATATTAATATGTTACCTCAATTCATTTTTCAATATCTCCTTTGAGAAAATAGGTGGCCTTCCTCCCTCGGCCAAGAGCCTTGTTGACAAACAAGCCATGCTCCAGCAGGCATTCCCCACCCCCCACTATGTGCATTCAAAGCACAAAGCTGCTCAGGTTTTTAATGCTACCAAAAAGGATATCTGCTGGGACCTGACCAATTGGGGGAAACTACAACTATTTTTATTAGGGTGGATAGCAGCGATAAAAATGAATATTCTACCGAAATTATTATACTATTTTCAGACAATTCTTATAAAATTGGATAAGAGATTTTTTTCAGGAGCTAAACAGGATAGTTATGAAATTTACATGGCTGGGTAAAAAAGCACAAATAAGCCTAAAAATGCTACAAGATAGTAGAAGTAGAGGCGGACTTGGACTCCCAAAATGACTATTATGGGTAAAGGAATGGATAAATTTGAAAAAAAAAAAGAATTTTGGTAACTGAGGGTCACAACCTCCAAGCAGGGTGACATGCCTTCCTGTGGGACAAAATAAATGAGACACATTCATACTTCCATGGACATTTGACAAGGGAAGCATTACTGCAAACCTGACAAAGGTTAAAAAAAACATTATATGAAGATACTAAAACGGGTCTCACCAAATGGAAGCAATATTACACCCAAATATGAGTGATACAAGGAAAATGGTCAGATATGAAGAATTACTAGATAACCAGGAGAATCTAAAAACAACTGATAAATTAAAAGAACAAGATATAATTATAGATTGGTGGTCATACTTACAAATTCAGACAAAATTCAGGAAGGACTTAGAAGAACAAGGGATAGAAAAGGACTTACAATTGGACCAAATTTTGACAGGCAAGGAGATAAAATTTATAACAACAATGTATACCTGTTGGAAGTGGAATTAGAAGAGGAAATAGTAAAGGGACTAATGATTGCCTGGGCAAAAAAATGTAGGGCATGATATAAATTTAGAGGATTGGAAAAAATGTGGATGGATAACTGTAAATTGACATTGTCAACAACATTTAAAGAAAATCAATATAAAATGTTTTGTAGATGGCACCTAGCCCTTGCAAGACTGGCCAAAATGTATCCAGAATGTTGGAAGTGTAAATATAAAGAAGGGACATTCTTCCATATATGGTGGCAGTGTCCAGATATTAAAAAATATTGGGTGAGGGTACAAAGATGGTTACTAGAAATTACAGATCACAAATTAGAACTCGAACCGGAAATATTCTTATTAGGATTAATTAATGGAAAATTGAGCAAGGTCATCCGATACATCATTATACATATCATAACTGTGGTGAGAATAACCTTTGCACAGGGATGGAAGAAGAAAAAGCTACCATCTGAAGAAGATTTGACACAAAAAATAATGGATTGTGTACAACTGGATAAATTCACAGTGGAATTAAGAGGCAAAGATGATTCGGACTTGGGATAGGTGGTACAAATGGGTGAAGGATAGAAATAAGATTTGATGCTTATGTATAAAAGGAGATGTATGTATCAACAATGACACAAACACTGTTAATGTGAATAGAGATTTGTATTTTTGTTTAAAATAAATTATATATATATATATAAGCTTAATATATATATATATATATTGATATCTGCTGTGATGCAACTCAAGACAATGAGCCATTCTGTTCAAGGGAAGCATTATTTTTCATAATAGTTCACATGGCATTAGAAACAGTGAGAAATGCAAAGGAAACTTCAGCCTACAGGCCTAACCACAAAAGTTATTCTATGCTTTGGGGATATCCGTTCCCTTTACCAATTCCTCTGAATAAGGCTATCTTAGCGAAGCCTTTCTCAAAAGTTCCAGCTTCTCCATATGTATAGAATCTAGCTTCTTGATTTCTTTGGCCCCTGGTTTTATTTCTCAAAGCCATGAGAATATTTTGGGGCTGCTCCAGCATCACTTTCTCCTAGTATGGCCCTGTATCATCAGAATGGAGGGATCTTCCCCTTGAAGAAGCCTCCTCTCCTCCTACCCACCACTGTGAGCAGGAAGTGGTGATACAGGGCCATACTCGGAGAAAGTGATGCTGGAGCAGCCCCAAAATATTTGTCACCTACTTAAAGGAGGCAAGTTGCATGAAATGTGAGGTGGATGTCCTGGAAGGGAGCAAGTCCTGCTCATCCACTGCCTGTCTCTGGTAGGTGCCAGGATGCTTTTCAAATATGCCCTTTGCCAGGGGTGTATTCTGTACAGACATTTGTGCTGCTGTGTTTTCATCCCATGGACCAGGAACAGGCAAGAGGGAGTTAAGTAAATCATGTTTTTCTTCTTTTCTTTGTGGATAGGTTTAGTTCTCTTCCTGCCAAGATTCATTTCGCTCCGCTATCTTGCAAGAGACACATATGGGGCAGTGAAATTGCCATCCAAGAAAGCATGTCTCAGCCTGTAGAGACATCATCAAATAAGATTAAAGCAAAGCAACAATAAAAAGATAGACCCGTTGTTTATTTTCTTTTTTGTCCTGCAGAGAACATCTGATGAAAGTCAAGGAAGTACTTGAATGCTTCTAAAGATTTTTCGGTCTCTTTCCTTCTTTGCCTGGTTAGGGAAAAAGCAGAGCCCTGGCCAAATCTCTTCTTTTTCTTCTCAAGCCTAACAAACGAAGTGCTGAATAATATGGTTTCCAATTCTTCTCTGATAAATGGCACTTAAAGGTCCCAAGCAGATCTGCCTCTTCCTTCCACTCTGTTTCTCCCCCACCCCACCCCCAAGTCCAGAGTTTAATTTGCCAGTGCCAGCTGCACCTGGCCAGCCCCTCCCTTGTGCATGCCAGAGCTACTACATCCCGCTTGCATTTTATAGGGTGGGCTTTGGAAGGAAGAGCATCTCTCTTTTTTAGGAATGGCCTCACAGCAGGGGCAATTCTATCGCAGAGCAGAAAGGGTTTAGCTGAGCCACAGCTGATTTCGGCCTGTGTTCAGTTTCCCTGNCATCTCTCTTTTTTAGGAATGGCCTCACAGCAGGGGCAATTCTATCGCAGAGCAGAAAGGGTTTAGCTGAGCCACAGCTGATTTCGGCCTGTGTTCAGTTTCCCTGCATTGCTCCCTTGTCACCCTTGGGAGACCCAGTCTGGCAGAGCTGAACCCACCCACCCAGACTCAAAAGTGTGTGTGTGGGGGGGGGTCCTGCCTCTTCCCTGCCACTGAAAGCCCACACATCTTTTTGACAGAGGGAGCTTTCTGCCCAGCGAATATTAATCTTACGGAAAGACCCTAGAATGAAATAAAAGAGGAGGCAGATGGAGGGGGAACTTATGCTATTGTCTACAAATATAAGGAAAGAAGCTGAGACAGTTTTCATCTGGGCAGAGGCTGCTTCTCCTGTCCCTACAGCTTGTCTTCAATGGAAGGAAGCGGCAGGACAGGCTGGGTCTGAAGTGGCTACCCAAGGGCCAGGCAAAAAGCAAACTGGAGGGAGCTCCAAGTCTCGCCCTCCCCCCCAACCAGCAACAGCAGCAGCCAGAGAGAAGAATTTGGAATCCACTGGAGGAAGAGCTTCATAACAGGGGTGGATGTCAAAGCATTGCCATCTTCCCCATTCTTCACTGTGGCCCCCACTGGATGGGTGTCTCTGCTCCCGTGCCCCCCCCCAACCTGCCCCCTGGAGAAGATCGAGTAGCATGCTAGAACACTTTCAGCCTTCCTGAGTTCTGATTTTTAATTTTTGCCAGAAGAAATCAACCTTATTTATTTCAACTGTAAATTGGACTAACGGGTAAAAAGAAAAAGTGAAAGACAGGCAAAGTGACCAGTCAGTGATGCTGGGTGTCCCTAGGGGGGTAAAAGGAGCCAGAATCACAAGAAAGCCCAAGTCACTGATTGGCTTAGTATTGTTCAAAAACTCCCAGCAGATGCTGACTGAACAGTGGCTCCAGTTGTCTGACGCCTTCATGGCCAAGGGTCGTCACAACTTTATCCCCTTCACCATTCTTGAAGAATTTGTGGCCCACCAGGCAACAGAGTGCAACACCTCCCAGGCCCACGGACTTAGAGCTGTCAGTCCTCCCGATGAAAAACAATACAACAGCAACCATATATTGTCCACAGGCCCTATGTACACTGCAAGGGAAAGACCCTTCATGATTGTCCATAAAACCGAGATCAACTCCTCATCCATACAGTTGGGGAGAGAACTCATCAGATACAACCCAATGTAGATCTCCTACTCCAAAGAGAAGCCAGTTTTGTCCTTTGCGCCACACTTGAGATTCGCTGAACAGGTGCCAGGGATTTGCAGCAAAATCCCTGTCCAGAAGGAAAGAGTTGATAAAAGATCTCCAATTCTGCGACAAGTGTTGCGAATCCAAACACTCGCCCAAATACTGCACAGCCAAAGTGCAACGTCATATCTGCAAAAGTGACAGGCATCCAACCGCGCTTCATCCTGACGCCGATCCACCACTGCAGACATCTCGTAGCCCTCCTTTGAACAAGGAGCCTCAACGTGCTACAGAAGCACACCCAGAGCTAGCGGTGAGTGTCAATTGCACAGTGGTGTGTCATCAGATCTGCTTAGCCAAAGTCTACCCAGATGGACTCCCAGAAGAAGCAGTGAAGATGTATGTCATACTGGACCCTCAGAGCGATCACTCACTAGCCAAGTCCACATTCTTCAACCTCTTTGAAGTTCAGAAGGAAGAAGTGCACTTCACAATATCAACGCACACCACACCAAGACGCACGGCGGGGAGGGAAGCTACTGGACTCTGTATAGAGTCATTAGATGGAAGTTCCCAGTTTCTACTGCCACATGTGCTGGAATGGAACGGGATACCAGATGACCGCAGCCGCATTGCAACCCCAGAGGTAGCTAGCAACATACCTCACCTGAAGCATATGGCTCATCTATTTCCCGCCCTAGATCCTGAAGCCAAAATTTTGCTCTTGCTGGGATTCGATGCCCCTGACACCTTAGCGCAAATTGAAGTAGTCAGAGGTCCGAGATATTCACTCTTTGCCTTCAAGACAGACCTGGGTTGGGGAATGACTACGAATGGAGGAAGGTCCTGTATTCAAGCCTCCTAATGGCTTCAGACAACTTCATCACTTCAAGTGATTAAGCCTTAGACAAACATCAGAAAGCTAAAAAAGACCAGCACCAGGGATTCCTCAGTTCTCACACGGTTTTTGAATCAAGTAGCAGTTAGATTTAAAAGCTAAGCAGGACTGGGCCTACTAAACACAGAGATGGGAGACCATCAGGAAACCTGTAAGTTTTAGACTAGACTGGAAGGCCAGAAGAAGTCTCCTGCAACCAGGTGAGAACAGATTGCTTCCACAAAAAAAGTGAAAGTTGTGAAGTTACCAGAAACCTCACCTGACTCTGGGAGAAATCATGGCCATCCTTCTTCCAAGCTGACCATCTGATAAAGAGACCACTGGGAGGGAGGGGGAGTAAGAACATTCTTGGCTTTTAATGCTTCTTCTTTCTCACAGAAATAAAGCTATGCTAATGGATGGCTTAGGTCAACTGGGGAGATGCTGTGCAATGTAAGTCAAATTAGGTCAATTCTGTAGAACTGTCGTAGAATGGAGACATTCAGAGCAGAACCGGAGCCACCCCTGGGCTCTTCACATCTGCACACTCCCCTGTGGCTGCCCACAAGCCCTGCCTCCCCCCCAGGGGGGAAGACCCTCAGCAAAGGCAAGGCCAAGGGGTGCATCGCATGGGAGCTACCGCCAGTGCTTCCACTTCAGTTTCTCCACGCTTGCCAGCTGAAGGCAAGCGCTGCAACCACCAGCAAGCAAGGATCCCTCCTGGAGGGGCTTCTCTGCTCTGTTTTACAAGGCAAATATTGTCTGTTCTCATTTCCAGGGCAGCGCGTTATTAAAAGCTGGTTGTAATTTTTGAAATTAAAAAGCCTTCCTTGGCTGACATGTCATCTCCTGACGTCCCCAGGGAAGGAAAACTTCTCATGTTCCTGATCTCCCTGGCTAAGACCTTAGTTTCCCCTGGCAAACCTGGCCTGGCATAAGCCTTGCTGGCCAGTCTGCAGGGCCACCAGGCCTGTCCTCAATTTGCCAGTCCCAGTGGGAGGGAGGAGCTGCAGACCCACCCCCAAAGCAGAGGCCAGCACAAGGTGACCACAGAGGTGAAAAAGGCTCCCTCACCTGGATATTGCCTTCCAATAGGGCTGCTGGAAAAGTCAGAAGTTCTTGCCCAGGTTATTATCCTCAGCATTCGGATAGCCTGCTCCTGCCAAGGAGGACCCGCTTGCCATCCCAGTTGACCTGCAGTAGGCTTCCTCATGAAAGGGGTACATTTTTCTTCCCTGGAGGTCTTCAAACAGAGGCCAGATAGCGCTCGCTCTCTCTCTCTCTCTCTCTCTCTCTCTCTCTTTCTCACTCCCTANCTCTCTCTCTCTCTCTCTCTCTCTCTCTCTCTCTCTCTCTCTCTCTCTCTCTCTCTCTCTCTCTCTCTTTCTCACTCCCTACCACCCTTTAACAGATTCTGCACCAAGGACGAGAGGTTGATTACATGGCCTCGGAGTTGCTTCCAATTCCACAATTCTACCATGAAAATCCAACAATTGGAGGCTTCACGCAGAGTTGTTATTATTTGGAAATAGCAGAAATGCCCTTCTCTTTGGACCTTGTTCCAAGCTCCCCCAGCAAGGGCCAAGGTCACTAGGAGATTCCCCACAGGAGGAAGTCAAAAATATACTCTACTGCAACCGA
Source organism: Laticauda laticaudata (assembly GCA_004320025.1). NCBI lineage: Eukaryota > Metazoa > Chordata > Lepidosauria > Squamata > Elapidae > Laticauda > Laticauda laticaudata. The sequence goes on from BHFT01080911.1 coordinate 60,693, forward strand.
AGTATAATTTCACACTCACTTCTCAAGGACCTGTAAACACTCTCAGAATTATTTTGTAACAACAACAAATTGGATTCAAAATCATACATTACGGATTCTGAAATTAGTTGCCAAAAAACCTGGATAGCAACTATCAACCTTAGAGGATTCAACTTCAGAAGAGCAAAAATTATGTTGGAGCAGAGTGGGAAGGCAGACGGGGCGCAAACAATTGATTCCTCACAGTCTTCCTGTATTACCCTTAATCGACATGCTTAACAAGAACAAAGCAATCACTGCCCGTGAAAATGCCTGGGAACGCAACCGCCAAGCTGCTGTGTGGGTTTTGGATCAGGCAGGAAGGACCTCTGTGGCCAACTCCCCCAGCTGGTGGATTTGCAGGGATGCCTGCCTCAGCGGCGTTTCCTCATCAAAACCAATGCTACCAGTTGCCTGGTCCTTTCCCAAAAGGGTTAATCCCCCCACCTTTCGGCCTGGGTTGCCTTTTGTTTTAAGTTACAATCCCCAGGAACATTAATCTTTCTCAGGCAAGATAAACACAACTGACATTTGGTGAAAGTAGAAGCGAGCGGATGGCTGCTGATGAGCAAGCTGAAGTGTTTTTCTGAATGCCCTTTTATTTTCAAACATTTATATCACATCACAGGGAACACGTTTCCCTTTTTTGGAAGCTTGCTTTCCCTAAAGGAAAACTTTAAATAAGGTTTTAAATGAGATAGAAAATTATAACCCTTCTATCAGGAACTCCATAAATTTCAAATGCAATCCTTATTTGGGATGAGTCATTGAAGTGATTTGCTTTGTTAGCCACTCCTACCTAAAAGTCATTTAAAATTTATTAAATATGATAAAAACTCAAATCTAAATATTGTTTTGGCTGCTTGGATTGGTTAAGTCCATTCTGCTTTTCAGACAAGTGCATTTTTAATTAATGGGGAAATGATTAAAACTACCTGTCATTTTCAATTATTTTGTTGTATACATAAGAAAGCATTTTTTTAAAAAAATGGAAGAACAACTTGCAGGTCATTAAGATATTTTAATATGACCAAAACAAAACCATGCAGAATCATGTTTGCTCTATTTTATGTAGGCTTTTTCCTGAAAAGGAAAACAAAATAGAATGGAATGTAACAGTTTGAAGATTCCAGTTATGGAAATTCTAAATAAATATAGATTGGCTCACCTTCCCTTTCTGAGTACAATGGTAAACCGGCTTGATCTTTTCAAAAGAAATGTATGAAGATAAATTCTACATATACATAATATAATTTAGAAGTAACGAATGAAGTTATTTTTAAGAACAGTAATTATTTCTAGTTTAATGAGTATTGTCTGAAAATAAATGTTAATGGCTTAATTTGTGGTTTCTTTAAAAGCCTCTTTTGATACTATTTGGACCAAAACCTTGAAAAGTGACATTTGCAAAGTAACTATTAAGAAACAGTTGTCTTCTTAAATGTTAATGACAATTTTGAATAATTATAAATGTATATCCCTTTATCTTCAGAGTGATTAAAAAAGTTAAGTATTAGAGGAAAGAAGTGGAAAAATAATTTCCAGACCTTATTTTGATAAAGAACAAGAACAAAAGAACTGATTTAAAAACAAGCAAATTGCACACAAACTTTAATGGGCATCTCCATTTGTCATCTGGGAAGCTAACTGGAATGTTTAAAACTTTCTGTTTATCTCAGCTTTGGTTATGCCATTATTTCTGTGTATTCAGCTGTTCACTCATTTAAAATGAACTTCACACGCATCTCTTTTATAGAACAGCCACGTGGACTTACTGACACACAGGCTCTCAGTACTGCACCACAATTATCGTTTCTTAAAAAGGAGAAATTGGGGTTCTCAGGACTGCAAGTATCTGGATAGCCACAAAACTCCCAAAATCTTTGCTACTGTCTAGTGGCCATCCAGAACTTTTCAGTCCAAACCAAATGGGAAAATAAAGCCCAGGTTATTCTCCAATCTAATTTGACTGCATTGGCAAAATAGAAAAATGCTGGTTCCACTAGAATCCCAAAGTACAAATTGTAGGGGTGAAGATGTAGAAGAACTATTTTATTTTACTTTTCTGGTTGCCTTCAGAAGTCTTCAAAGCAGATTTGCGTGAAAATGGGGAGCCAGCAAATTGACCTTTTTGCAAAACTTACTCCCCCCCCCACATGGCATCCATTAAGGAAGCAGATCATTCTATGCCATTCTAAGCATGCCCAGAGTTCAGCCCCCACTTTCATAGCACACTTCGGTCCAAACTTGGCTCACTTCTTGCCCTCCATTCATCTTCCTTCTATACCTGGGGACTCTGGGAGGTAGTGATGGATGGTTCTGGTGCTTAGCCTTTCCTCTGACAAGCCGAGTGGCATGTAAAACCCTCCTTAGCTTTAAACTGCCTTCAACACAGAGGGAGCACACTTCTGCCACCGGGTGTACTTCATGGCACAGCCAGTTCCTAAGGAGACCCTTTACAGCAGTCAATCTAAGGCGCAGCGAAGGGCAGCCATTTTCAGCTGGTGCTCAGGGCAAAGGCAGCTGCCAAGGCCCCCTGAAGTTTTGGTTTCCTTTGATTGTGCCTTTTTGACCTTTAATGTGCTTGACTCATGACACATTTTAGATTCTCTTGGCCAGGCCATTTCTCAATGCAAAGACCCTAAGAGACGAGAGCCCTAACTTTCCGGGCCAGCCCTCTCAGGTGAGACACTCCAGCTGTCACAATGAGGGGGAATCTTCTGCAAGGGCCCCTTTGCTTTTTGGTGGGGCAGCACAGCCTGAGGTGCAGCTCTGGGAACCAGCTTGGCCAACTCCACTCAGAGCCGAGGAGGAGGCAGCTCCGTACCCTGAGGCCACCAAGTCCCTTTTTTGGGTCACCCCCTGGATGCCCAGAGCAAAGGGCATCTCCCAGGCTGCCCCCAGGCCCAACCTGTTTGCAGGATGGAGTCAGCATCTGGAATCCATTCATCCACCTGGAGGGACCAAAAGCCAGTAATGGGAGGGGTAGGGGGGGAGGAAGATGCCCAGGATCTGACACCAACAAGTGTTTCTTCTGCAGCCAAAGCAGTTCATCAGGCCCAGCCCCTCAGCTGCATTTCCTCTCCATAAAACAGGGGCAAGAGGGGTCCTCATCCCCTTTACAAAGAATTTAATTCTCCCCACCCCCTTCTTTTTAAAAGTGGAGGCTCTGTGTCAATCAAGTCCTCATAAGCTTGCAAAAATAAGGCTGTGAGCAGATACGAAGGCAATTGAGGCAGGCTCTTCTCCCGGAACCCCAGCATCTTCCCTGGGGCCCGGGGGTGGTGGTGGTGGTGGAGGGAGGCCTTCCTTCTAAGCAGCTGGGAAGTGACCAAGTCAAGGGCAGAAGAAAGGCCAGAGTCACCGGCTGGTTTGGACCCCCTCTAGGAGGATCCTTTCCTGATCTGGGCAGCAGGAAAGGGCAGCTGAAAGAAGATTCCAGCTTGCTCTCCAAGAAAGCTCATCAGCAGCCCCACATTTTGCCTGTGGGGTAGAACTCCAACCCCCCCCCCCCCCCCCNCCCCCCCCCCCCCATTGCATGGTGCAAGAGAAGCAAAAGAGAAATAAAGATGCCTGGCTTTATCTGGTTTCCTTCACCAAAATGGTACAACCTATGAGGTGGGGAGGCCTTTTCCAGAGGCTCAATCCCATTTTTCCCAGGTGAAACCAGGATCAGAGCAAAAGGCGAGAGGAGGTGAGGCCATCTCTCTCCTCCTGCCCTGTCTCTAGCTTCCTGGGTGGCTGGGGGGAAGGTGCAGAGACTTTTAAATGAGATTGCATCTTCAGTCTCTCAGAAACAACCAGAGGATAGAAAGAGCATCAAACACACGGAACGGAAGCCAGAGGCTGGCGGGAGGCAGGGCCTACCAATGCCACCTCTCTTCTCTGGCATTTTCAGGGCCCTGATCTTGCATGCTTGCATGCCTGGCAGAAAGGGTGACCTGCGTGGCCATGGGCACACAGTAGAGAACTCATGCACTGCCACATCCTGGAGCATTCCAGGGAAGGGCCAGTGGGCTCCCTCCATTGCTGTCTTTTCAGTCCCTGCTGCTTGTTCTGCTGAATTTGCCCTGGTAAAAAAGCGACACCCACAACATTCGAAATCCAAGGCTGGCTCAGAAAAGGGTTTGGGAAGCTCTGCACACGTCTCCTGTTAACAATCCTGTTCTGTATGCAAATAACCGGCTTCAAATAATACATTCTGATTGGATACTTAGAACGAAAAGGGATTGGTTCC
>BHFT01080919.1:0-11293 GCA_004320025.1 Laticauda laticaudata
ATGCTGGACGGATAGAAGGAAGTGAAAAATGGACGCAGTGAGTACAGAACGAAGCATCGCCGTTAATCCACAACAGATGGCAAGTGTTTCTCTCCATTTTACATCCTCTTTCCATCCGTTGGTGCTGTGTGACAGGGGCTTTAGCAAGACCTATGCAAAATGAGATTTTTGAGATCTGGTCTGAATTTTATTATCAAGGAAAGAGAAGAAGTCATGGATGGACTCAGTTACAATGGTGATGAGCACACCACTGGAAGACTTTAAAAAAACAGGTCATCATGGGGTAGATCATCATCGAGAAAATGTATCTATGCAATAGCTAGAGTAAAAATGCCTTTATGGCACAGAATCAAACATTGATTGTCAATTCATAATAAAAATATAAAATTATATCAAATACCATATTTTGAATTACATCTTTTTTCTTAAAACATATTGACCAACCTACAGGGGAAGATCCTATAGATCAGTGGTAGCTTAACTTTTTGGGCTCCTGTGCCAAAAATTGTATGTGTGCTTGCATGCTTGTTCTCATGTACCAGCACCCAAAAAGGCAATGCACACCCCTCCATGCCCCCTACACATGTGCGCACAATCCCGCCCATCTACCCACTGCCCCTTTACCTGCACTGCATCTCACAGCTGATTTTTGGCTGGTTTGAGGCCATTTTTGGCCTCCCCAGGCTTAAGGAAGGCTTCTGCAGGCTACTGAAACCTTTGCAGGCCAAAAACTAGCCCCCTTTCATCACTTCCTGTTTTTCCAAAAATACCGGAAGTAATGAGTAGTTTTTGACCTGCAAAGCTTGCAGAAGCCTTCCTCAAGCTTTTGGGAGGCCGAAAAAGGCCTTGAACTGGCTAAAAATCAGCTGTGAGATGCACACATGCACAATGAGATAAGTTTGCCTGCAGCTTGCTTGCCGGTACAGATGGCTCTGCATGCTATAGGTTCGCCATCACAGCTATAGATTAATGCTGAGCATCAATATCTAAAATTATGCTGGAGAAAACTGAGTAGGAAGAATGAAAATTTTCAGGTTAGCTCTGAGCATGTTGTACATGGCTCCAACTTCCACCAGATGGGGATTTTAATAATTTTCTGGATTGTTTTCTTCTTGAATCTTCTAGAAGTACCATTCTTATTCAGTTATGATTATACAGTAAACAAACAGAGCAGGTTCTCTGAGAAACACCTAGCAAGCTGCCCAATTCAGGAAATCAGCATATATCCAGAAGTGTAATCATAGTTTCCATTGGTTTTATGTGACCTTTCTATGAACGTCTTTGCTATTTGTACATCATTCATTTCATATTTGCCTTCCCAAAAGCCTTTGGCTTCCTAATATGTATTTAAAACACAGTTTTCCATTTTGTAATTCTGGTTGATAAGGAGGAAAACACTTATTTTGCCAATTCCTTCATACTCTTCCCTTAATGCTAGTCCCAAGTAGCATTAACAGAAAAGAGAAGAAAAGCAACAGCACCTGTAGCATACAGAATACTCAAGATTGCATTAGAATAGTTCATTCACCTTTGCTGTCATTGGTGACACTATCCCTGATGTTCCACCAATAAAGGATTTCATTACTCAATTTCAACAAAGTCTGTCTTAAAATAAGATAAATGACAAGGATTTTTTAAAAAAATACCCTCCACATTGTTTCTATGAAATTTGGCAATCCGGAGATTTGCAAATGGCAAAATAGAGTTTTGTTTTCCTTTAAATCTTACTAAAGATCTGAGCATCCTGCTGGATATCAAAGAATCGGACTGGGTCATTTCTGAGACTCCAATTTGGGTCCCCTTTAACAAATACTTTTTCAAGAAATTGGTACAGAGATCAGAAACAAAAGTGAAGGCTACTGAAAATGAAAAACAAATTGTAATCCTGGCAGTTCCCAAAATACTACTATTCTGTACATAAGAATCGAACTTAGGTTGAGAGCAAAACCATTTATATCAACCTGCAGGAGAAATCAGTCCCAAACTGATAAACTATACAACAGACTGAATGAATAAGCATGCTGGACATTATTTCTCCTCTGTCAGATTAATTCAATCTTGTAAAGTGGTAGCTGCACAGCTGCCACTTTAGGAAATAGTAAAAAAAATGAAGAAATAAATCAATAAAAAAGTCTCACCAGTGAAAGGACAGCCATAACTCAGTGGTCAGTCTGTATCCTAGCCAATTCTAATACATGGAAATATTGTCTCGCCCTCCCCTTAATATTCTAGGAAAAATAATAAATAAAAGAGAGAAATATGTGAAAATATGGAACAGAAGGAACAGAAGGAAGACAATATGGTAACACATGGCAACAGTTCCAAGATTTCAGAACCTACCTCTCTCTCTCTCTCTCTCTCTCTCTCTCTCTCTCTCTCTCTATCTATCTATCNCTCTATCTCTATCTCTATCTCTATCTCTATCTCTATCTCTATCTCTATCTCTCTATCTCTTTGTATTAAATTATGTTTATTTTGGGTCAGTGTTGAAATGAAGCATTCTCTCAAGATCACATTCACAGTTCTTCATCAATGGTCCATCATGAGGCTCAACAAATATCTTCTAAACGGTTGCCTCCAGTTTATGGAATTCTAACACAATAGACATACTGTAAGCACTGAACTGGATTTGAAGCATATCTCATTCTGGTTTTTAATTTAGAAATGTATTATTTGCTGTTGCTAAGTGTTTGAAATTACATTTATTTAACTGACTTATTTTAAAATAATTATGTTTAAGATATTATTAATTTGCATTTAGTTTTGCCATTTTTGCTACTGCAAGCCATTATGGGAAGAAATGCAAAGGATAACAGTCTGAATGTTTGAAAGTATGAAATTACATAAATATGTGTAAAATGTGAATTAAACACATTATTCTTCTTTCCCCAATCCCTAGCAAAACATTTGTTGGTATAATATTCTCCAGGGCACTGCTGGTAGGCTCATACATATAAGGATAGAAAACACACCTATCTTTCACTAGGATGATCAAATGCATCAACCCTTACAGAATAATGCAAAGCAAAAGGCTTCCCTGATCTTGTGTTATGCTTAATGCTAGCAAAAATAAAACCCCTTTTGTTGAGATCGCAAAGAATGAGACTTGAGACCAGCGTAACTTCAGCTCTTTTATTTAGTTCTTGAATTCCATCCGAGACAGGAGCCGTGGCAGCCCTTTTTATAGAGAGGCTGCTCGCGGCTCGTGGCCAATGACTGCTCCTTGATTCTCCTGCCACTGAGGTGGCCAATCATAGACCAGCTATTTTTGGCCAATCAACGTCAAGTGGAACACCAATCAGATTCAAGTGTTTGTGGATCAATAGGAATAGAGTATTTGGAGTATGCTAATATGTAACACCCCTCCCCTCTTGGTTTGGTCCTACCTTACATAGTCACGAAGTAAGTAGGACGGGGGCTTTTTATGTTGTCCTAGTCAATGACCATGCGCAGTTTAGTTCATGCCGTTTGTCTTCGGCCGGGTTCGGCACGGGATTGCTGTTTTTCTTCCCGTCTTTCTATGTTGGATACCTCCTGGAAAGGTGGGAAGTCAGTCCCTGCCAACTCCCGCTTGGCCCTAGCGCCATCTTTTCAGGCTGGTAGAGTCAGCTTGCTGCTCCCTTCCGATGTGCATCTTGGTCTTCTTGTGCATCTCCTGTTCCTCTTCGGCGTAAGAAGTTTTCTTCAGGTAATTGTTTTGTTTTTTCTGATTTTATCCGGTGAATGTGATTTGTTTAGTTGGTGTTTTGATTTTGGGTGGTCGTTTCTTGTTTCTGACGGAGGGTCCTCCCCTCGGTCCTCTTATGTTGTGTTTGAAGGGGTCTCCCCCTCTCTTCGTTTTGGGACTAATTACATGGGTTTTTTCTGTTAATGTTTGTCTGTGGTTCTGGCGTGTGGTGTGTGTGGTGTAGTGTGTTGTTCTTGTCAAATCTGGCTTGGGCATAGTGCGCAGTTGGGTTATTGATGATCGTTTCCAATGTTGTCTTAATTACGCTATTAATTGAAAACTGTGTCTCCTCCAGCTTCTACCGATCAATCAGTCTTCCAGGTCTATACAGGACATGGTCCTGTTATTTGTGTTATTTTTTGCCGGTATACCACAGCAGGTGCGCCATTGAGATCTTTTAGCTATACAGTCGGCTATGAGTGCTGGAACTACTTAAGTGTATGATCGTAATATCCTGGTTCGAATGTGTGGTGTCTTGCGTGGACGGAGCGTCTGTTGGTTTTTCAGGGCTGTATGTCGAGGTGTAATCTATCCAGTTGTGATCGACGACTAACTTCCGTGCCCAGTTAATAAGATCTGACTGGGAGTCTTTTATTCCTGTCACGTTTGAAGCTAGGGTGTGATTATGTTGTTTGGTCGAGCATATTTATATAGCACAGTTTTTCTCCTGTAGTCTCACACTAATGTGAGGATATGTTCTATGGTTTCTTTGGCGTATATGATTCCGTGGACCAAGCATTCTGCCCGCTGGTTTGTTAGCTCGTTGGCCAGCAGCGCTCTCCAAGCATGCCTTATTCATTGATTTGGCAGAGGACTTTTCAAATGTTCAGTAGCCATGAATTATTGGACCGTTATACAGGGAAACTAATTGTAGGACTGGGTAACGACTCATGTAGTGGACAAAAGTTTTTCTGAGTTGTTGTTGACAACTGCTTCTGTTAGTTGTTGAGGTTCATAGAATGCGCTACTTCCAGCCACATCTGAAGTAAGCGTCCTATGGATTAAAAATGTGTGTCTTGTTGTGGCCCTGCGAAATCTAGTGTAGATCTCTTGATCAGGGCCCCTCTTGGTGGGTTGCCAGGTCGAGTATGACGGTGCCCGGGGGTTGGCAGGTCGGGATCTTTGCATTATAGTATGCGATAGTGTTCTACCATGGCTCCCAATATCGCTTATCCATCCCTGGCCAACACTACACATAACTCCTGGCCAGGGATTTCCCTTCGTACGAAAACCCGAGGTGTCGCTTCATTGTAGGATATGTCAGTACTTGCTCTATTGTAGAATGCCTCCGAGTATTTCCACCCGATTCCCCCCCCCCAGAATGGCAAACTTTAACAATGACAGTTCAGTATTGCCTTGTTCTCGAACGGTTTAAAATCTAACATCTGTCCTCGTATTACACAGCCACCCGTTGTTTCTAGCCTGAACCAGTTAAAAAAACGCTGTGAGAAAGTTTTTGTCTGTTCGTTGCTTGTCCGCAATGTCCCGCTTGTGGTTATGGGTAGGTTTCGTATGTCTCAATCTGTCGGGTGGGAGTGGTTCGGTGCGGGTCACTCTCTCAGGTCAGAGTAGGGGAGTATGGCTCAACGCATTGGCGTGTGCACTGTTCTTTGCCTGGTCGTGAAATAGTTTATAATTGTATGCGGCGAGAAACTCGGACCATCCTGTCATTGCATGGCAGAGAGTATGATTTGGAGTGGCCCTGTTCCCTGCTAAAATTCATAGGGGCTTGTGGGTCTGTAATAAAATGTCACAAGGTCCCTACCAATAAAGGTATTCATGAAACCATTCTGACACTGGAAGATATATGCTTGCTAACGCCTCTCTGAAATACGATTGTATTTTCTGTTTCGTTTTGGATAGGTGTTTTTTGGAGTAGAATGCCGATCGGTGCTTCTGCTCCCTCATGGCAGCATGTTGGCTGAGTACGGCTCCTGATGCTGAATGGTGATGCATCGCAGGTGATTGTCAACGGTAGTGTCTCGCTAGTAGAACGTTGTATAAGATCAGATTCAGATGTATTGTAAATCTTTTTATTTCTGGAACGCTGGTCTCTTCTCATCGTCCCAGGTTCAGTGGCTGCCTTTGTTCAGGTATGTGACTAATGTCGTGGTTCCACCGTCATTGCCTTCTGTAGGCAGAAAAGACTGTTTTGGTAGAATAATTTTTGGATAAGTTTTTTTTCCCCAAGAAGTGCTTGTAATGAGCTATTTGTCTTTTTCGAGGTGGTCCTAGTGGCGCAGTTGCTTGTCAGAACATTGCTTGTATACGTTTACCCGTTGATCGCAAAGTCTCTGCTGATGAGGCCAGGATACTTGTAATCGCACAGTGAGGTACCCGTGAGCGCGCATCGCACGCGAGCGCAGGAATTCGAACTTTTGAGGTGGCTAGGCCTGACACTTTTCTTTTTTGATCCCTTGAGTCCGTCCTTTGTGGAATCTTTGTTAAGTACTATTCGTGAGAAGGGCTTTCTAGTTGTCTCTTCGTCAGGTGGCTGTAGCTCTTACACGGTTTCAGCAGGACTCTTGCCTATGTGTCCCTGTCTCTCGCACTACCGGGAAACATACGGCGATCTAGGAATGCACTCAGGCAAACGGGGGTGGTCTTCCTACGCAACCTGGCGCACGTGGAACCCGGCGTCAACTTAACATCTCCTTGTCTCTTCCCATTTAAATTTTGTTCAGATCCTGGGTCTGTGGATCTCCTCTTCCTAACTCCGTGTGATCTTAGACAATAGATTCACTATCCGTTGGGGTAGTGTGGGATGGTGATCCTTGTTTGTGTTCTCTGACTTTTTCTCTGGAATGTTGACTGGGCCGCCGGTGTTTTCTGGTGTTTTTTCCCGACATGTCATTATTGTTGCATTTTTTATGGCTTGCTGCTGTGATGGCTGGGATTTATATAAGCTGTCTCTATACAGAGCTGCCATGGGCCATAGCCGATAGCAAATGCTCAGTGATTGTTAATCGTTGCTGGAAGGTTATGAGTCGATGGTTAAGCAGTACAGGCTGTTGTACGGGGTGAGATCTCTATTTAGGCAAGACCAACTACTAATCCCTTTCATGCAGGTTGCATCCAATGTATGAACTCTGCATGCCCCCTCCAATGTCCCTGAGAGCCACTACGAAGTCTAGGCGGTGCTCTCCACTCTTCTCTCTGGCTCCTGTTTGTAGAACTCCCTGTGTTGCAAATACAAGGTTGGAGACAGTCGATGTGTAGTGAAGCTTCAGCAATTTTTCCAAATCTGACGGCCAGGCCATAACTGTTTTACTTCCTGCTGGTTTCGGCTAATGCCCGACGGAGTTGGCCATCTGTTGAATGACTGGTGGGATCGCCAAGTGCATCATCAGGAACAACGGCTACACATCTTTTCTGTTGTCGCCGAGGAATTCCTTGACAAGGATGGCGTTGCGAGCGGTTCCAGGACATCAGGAATCTATTGAATGTAGTGAGTTTCCAGTGTCCTCCATCGACTGGATTATGAAATTGGTTGGCGAGGTGATGGTTGGGTTTCGGCCATCTTCGTCTGCTCGTTCTTGTTGCCGATGTGCTCGACTGGTCTCCTTCCTCAGAATCCCCACCCAGGTTCGTTGCAGTGTTGAGTTCGCAAAGAATGAGACTTGAGACCAGTGTAACTTCAGCTCTTTATTTACGTTCTTGAATTCCATCTGAGACAGGAGCCACGGCAGTTCTTTTTATAGAGAGAAGGCTTGGCGCTTCACAGCTTGCAGCCAATGACGGCTCTTGATTCTCCACGCCGGGCGAGGGTGGCCAATTATAGACCAGTTATTTATTGGGCAATCAGCGTTGAGTAGAACACCAATCAGAAACCAAGTGTTTTGTGAACCAATAGAAATAGAGTATTTGGAGTATGCTAATTTGTTAAACACTATTACAACCTCAGTCCTGAAATAATTATCAGTCTTGGCAATAGTGTGTAAGTACTGACCATACACGTGATGATCAAAAGTGTTCATGACCTTTCATCGGAAGGCACGAGTGTGCTTGTACAACATACATCGGAGAATAAGTGCCGTATACGCTATGTACTACAGACTTATTATGTCGTTAAGTGAGTACTCTGAGTTATGCCAGAGATACATCCTTCTATGCGTCTGAGTTGATCGTAGCTTAATTAGACAGCTACTGCCTGAGTGGATTTAGCAATGGTAAGCATTCATTACATGGCAACAACTAGGTACCTGCTAATTTCAGCTGATCTTGGATAGGACATGGAAGGGCTAAGTCAGACGTTCAGACTCCGCTGTGGACAGGTTGCCTGCCAATTGCCTGCACACTTCCCCCAGGTGACCATCCATGGAGGTGCTTCGGAAAGATGATCAGTAGGCCTTCAGTGCACAACGCGAACAAGAAACCTGCAGGAGGTATGTATCGACTATAGAAGGTTTAAATTTAAACTCTGGGATTTGAAAGTGACATGCACATTTGAGTATTTCTTAAAAGATTGGTGAAAATCTTGGGAGAAAGCAATGTCCTAACTCACTCTCCCTGTATTTTGCAGCTTAGACTCTCTGGAAAATTCCCATATCAGTTTTTGAAAGTAGGCGCCTCCTAGTGTTTAGCAAAGCGTATATGTAAATAAATAATCTTACATATCCTGAGAATGGATAATTCCAGGAAGCCATCATCCTGTTGATTCATCAGTGGAGAGTTATTCATAAGCCATAGTCCCTTCCTTCCGTTCCTTCTTCCTTCCTGATCTCGCTTCCTTTCCTATCGTTCCTTCCTGTCCTTCCTTCCCTTCCTGCAATACTGAGGGGTGATACAGTTAGACCAGTTACCTAGGATTAGGTCTAATACAAATGAAAGAAAAGTACTAAATAATTAGCAAAGTGATTCTAAATAAATTCCATATCCTAAGTTTCCTGGATAGAAATAGGAATAGGGCATAATAGTCAGTGATCTATGGCAGAATGGCGTGCTACATCCTGTACGCCATCGCCACACACGAGCCTACAGCGTTTCCGACAGGCGATTCCTTTGTTACAACAAAGTCTACCTCTCAAGCAGGGAGTTGGGGAGTTAAGCTAGTGTGGTCATCTGGCGAAGGCACCAGCGTAAAAAGACAGTGTGAATAAGGTAGAGGGTTTGGTACATGCGCGAGTCTTATCGCAGATAGGGAGGCATAGCCACAGGGAGCTGTAGTACTTATGGTACGTGATGCGTCGACGAGATCTCTTGAGTCAGAGGATGAGATAAGTAGATGCGGCACAGGATACGACAGACTATAGATACTACACAGCGCACTACGGAGCTCACAGACTGAGCATCGAGAGAGTTCTGAATGCGTTATAATCAGAGTCGGTAAGTTACAGCTGAGATGCATCATGGCAGTCTATCGTTAAGATGAAGCCACTTATCTATCCCAGTGTGTGCAGAATCACCCGGCTCGCGAGGGTCGGCAGGGCGATGTTGTACTAACGCCATAGATGCGGATGAGGGACCTAAGATTCACGGAGCTGATAGGTATTATGCTATAGAATCTCGTACGCTCATATACACGCATACACTTCAGTAGTTGCGTGGCGGAAGTTGTCTTGCGAGATCAATCTCATATCGTATATGATGTCCTGAGAGATGTATAATTCGCTGTGTGGAAGTACTCTTACTATTAGAGAGCTTGATTAGCAGTGAGGCAAGTAATTCAGTGTCAATCGATTGATGTTTGAGATAACGCCGAGAATACACCACATCTCAGAGGCGTCTTGAGATAGATAGATATACCGCGGCGCCATGCGTAAGAGTGTGATGGTAGTATATGCTATCGTGTAGTAGTACATGTAAGCGCGACAGTGCGCTGTACGCGTATTCGATACAGCGGGAGGAGCATATCAGTGATTGTTTGAGCAGTTAGGTTATGGTATTGTAGGATTAGCTGAGAAGAGGCATGATTGTCTAGGTAAGGTGTCAGTACTAGGGCACCGGCGACGAGAGAATCGACAACTGAGTTCTGCTTGAAAGCAGCGCATATCGGGGCGATCAATGAGCTAGCCGACGCACTGATGTATGAATCGCTTCTCGGTGTAATCCAATGAGAATTCGGGAGGATAGGATCTGTGAGATACTCAAGATTGGCTAGTATATTATTTATATTGCACGTTATTAATGTCCATTTCCATTAACAGAACTTCCTCAAAATGAGGGGAGAACAGAATATTATTTTCCCTTTTATAGTGGAAATGTATCAATTTGATTGTTATGCATTAATTTTTCATTATCCTCTTTTTATCCTCTTAAAGGGCAGAGGCAGCTCTAAAACTTCCTCATGCATTAAGAAACAGGTGGCATGCATAGAAAATGGAAACCTTTTAAAGGTTTGATTGGGTGTGATTATTAACAGTTATAGCCGCTTAAAATATGAGGAAGAAAAAATATTTAAGGAGCTAGCAAGCTTGTTGAATGGAAAACAATGAAAATTACCAGCGCAAAGGATGCCAAGGTAAATCTTTAAACAATTCATTTAAAACTATGTAGGAGAGCCCACGTTTGTGGTCGAAGCTACGTTTGATTAATATAGAGTATAGTTATGCGTAGAACCGTATGTATTATGATCCAAAATTGAGCTGGTCAGTGATGGCTGAGCAGCACATCGGAGAGTCATGCGAGCAAAGCATGCTGAGAAGATGGCAGGAGCAGTGGTTTCGAGGCACAACAGTATTTAGGCATAGCGTCTTGCTAGTGACGTGACGTGCTAAGGTGGTAGAGAAGATCACTCTCTGTTGAGAGCTAGCGCACCAATCTCAGATCAACCCAGGACCTAGCCTCTTTAGATCGGTAGAAAAGCTGTAGTGTGAGGAGGTATCGTGTCCTGGATATTATATTTTATGTAGTTGAAGTACTCCAAAGAGATTGATTAACCATACCCACAATATTGTGTATGTTAAAATATGTTCTTCAACATGGAGTTTCACGTCCACAGTATAGTTACTAGAGTTGTGCTCGATATAGGCTAGAATGTTATCGTAAAAGTATCGATATACTATTGCATGCTCTGTGATTCGAGAAGATCACAGCAGATTGCGGTCGCCGCCCACAGAATATTTAATGCAGGATGATAAAGTGAGGTTATTCGCACAGAGAGTCTTAGGTGTGTTCATACGAAGAGATAGTGCTGAGAGGCTACTGGGAGTTTTGTTATATCCTGTTGTCATAAGCATCGGGAATCAAGGCTAGGGCGATAGTTGGAGCATGAGAGACATATGTGTGTGCCTCTTGACAGTGCAGGTGGAAGATTAGAGGACGGTGTACACGTGCTGATCTGCATCAGTTCTCTTGAGCGGATGAGACCGTAATGAAGAAGCGAACGGATATTCGTAGTTTTCTAGGGCAGGAGTGACTATGCGATTAGCGGTAGCGAACAGCCCAATGAATGCATATAGCTATCAATGATACGCTGTGCCTTGAACAACGTGCGATGTCATAGAGGAGATTCGTATGATTATGAATCCATCGGCCTTAGTGTCATACAGGTAGCAGACAGTCTTGTTCTTAGGGATAGGGGCTGAATCCGTTAAGGATCAATATATAGGAGCGTAGAGATCGGGA
>BHFT01080922.1:0-13308 GCA_004320025.1 Laticauda laticaudata
GATGTGTGTGTGTGTGGGGGGGGGGCATTTTTGGCCTAGCAAGTCTCCCTGGAGCCTCTTGGGAGCAAAAATGGGGTGGGGGACAGTGCCGGACACCCCCCCCCATGGCCCGTTTTACTCCCAGGAGGTTACCCCACCTTGGAGCCAGATAGGCCTCGCAGGGATTCCTGGGAGGGGAAGGGAGGGATGGGCGGGGCCAGCTGTTCTTCAGAACTATGGGTTCACTGAACTGGATGTAAAATTAATATCCGGTTTGCACGAACTGGCCCAAACTGGTAGAATCTCACCCCTGCCTCTGGAGATGAGAATTTTCTCATAATTTGTATTAAAAAAAGATAGATGTTTTTCGACAGATGCTTCTAAAGAGGCAAATGTACATGGAAGGATTTTGTCTTTTTGGAATAGATTTTTTAAAAAATGAAAATAAATTCAAAACATGTTTCCATCTTCTGATTGCTGTCTTAGTGTTGTAAAAATAGATCATATTAAAATAAATTTAGACATAATACTAAACTCTGCTTGTTTTACTCTTTTTCTTCTTTTTGCAGAAAACTTGAAAAGGTTTATAGGGAGCTAACGAACCAGAAATTTAATATGGCTCATTTCTAAACATTTAAATGGTGAGAATAGAGCTTTGATATGTGCTAATAACCTTATCTCATCAGATAAAAATCATAATTTAGTGTGTGGCATATTTGGCTTTGACACAATGTTTATATTTATTTACCTTTGTTGTTCACAAGAAAAACAAATTATGCTTCTCAGTTGCACATTTTGTGATAGTAGGAATCCATGGAAACTGGTCAGTCAAGCATTCAAAGAGCCAGGAGACTTGAACTACATTAATTAATTTCCTCTTTGACAGGAGAAAAAATTCTTTAAAACAGATTATGACATAGGATTTCGGGTAGGAAATTAACTAGATATTGAAGTTCGTACCTGAAAATAAATAGCAAGTGCAACCAGGGGTGGGATTCAAATTTTTTAACAACTGGTTCTGTGGGTGTGGCTTGGTGGGCATGGTTTGGTGGTCATGTTATTGGCTGGGCGTGGCCAACTCAATATCACTCACATCGAGGCATGCATTCTTTGCCTGGCCTCTCATGACTGTGGGGATGCTGCAACAGTTGTAAGTGTGAAAAATGGTCATAAGTCACTTTTTTCAGTGCTATTGTAACTTTGAATGGTCACTCCACACAAGCAAAGTACCAACAAAGGAGGGGAAAAAAACTCCAGAGATGTTCCAGAGACAGGAAGTCTAGTCCTGCCAAGAATGTAATAAGGGTTAACAGAGAGGCAATTTCTGTAAACAACTCCAGAATGTTTCCTTCCTGCCTTCCTTACTGGATTAGGCCAGTAAATTCTTCTAACAAATGGTTCTCCGAACAGCTTAGAATGTTAAGAACTGGTTCTAGCGAATAGGTGCAAACTGGTAGAATCCCACCCCTGAGTGCAACCTAAAGAGTTGTTGATTCAACCAAAGATGCAGCTGCATCTATGTAGCATGAAATGCTGTAACACTAAACATAGTTTAGTTGGAGAGTAATTTCTTATAACTTTTCCCACAAAGTCCTCTCTGGGTAGGTTGTAAAATAGACTTACCTGAATCCCTAAAAAGCATATTGAATTTTAGAAAACTAATACTGAAATATTGAATATTGACAAAGCATTTTTTTAGGATGATGCATATGAAAGGAAGACTAGAAGGACAAAATAGAGTATATATTCAGAAGCAATATAATGCAAATAAACATGAAACAATACTTGGCATCTCTAAACAGAATTGGTCTTCTACATTCACATTTTCCAATCTGTTCCATATCTATTTGAGCACATGTACTGAGTACACATATACCTTGCTGTGTTTGCTGCATATATGAACTGAAACTATTTGCTCATGATTAGTCAGGAATTAGAGTCTACATTTTTTTTATTTGTATACTTATATACACCATGGATCCAGAGCTTATTTACTTGGAAGTAAATTCTAATTTGTATAAATGTGGTCAATTTAAATCATTTAATTAACAGCAACAATTGTGCTAATCCAGGCCTGTCAAAGGCAAAAAATTGTCATGATAGATCATGTGACACAGTCAAGTTTGACATCTTTGTGCTAATCAAACAAAATTTTAATTCCTCCATAAGTGAATGACTAGGTTTTTATGTAGCATAAGATATTTGTTAGTTCAATGGGATTTGTTTTTCTTCCATCCTTCAAGATAAATTTTGACCAGAATTTGGAACCCAGGTTATATAATTACATTCAAGATGAAAGTGTACAGTATAGTACAATTGACATGTTTAAACAGACTCAGAAATAAACAATAAGAAGTAAGATAAATAGGGAATAACTAAAGAGTTGAAAATTCACATTAGAGAATAATTTTAAAGTAATTATGTTTGTTTATATGTAATATTCTGAAGGATTTTTGATCATTTGTTTTCTTGAGTAAAAGAGGTTTATTGAACAAAAATGAAAAATAGTCAGGCAAAGAGAGAATCAAGGGAAATTTCTTCCCTTAAATTTTCTTTACACAATTTTCTCAATTTCATTGTATTAATAATGAAAATGCTATAGTAATTCATTTTAGTAAAAATCCTGCCATGTAGTTCTTTTGATAGAAATTCTTGGCTTCTCCCCACTTAAATCATTTAATAGATTTTCTTAAAATTATTATGATTAACACTGCTGTTTCTCTTTGATTGCCATCAGGTATAATAGTTTTTCCAGCTGCTGAGAAAAAAAGGAAAGAAAAGTATTATAACTGGACCTAAATCAATGCTTATAGGTTTGGATTAGCAGTGCTATTATAGAAAATGGTATCTAAGTATTTTGGACTCGATTTTCTTTAGGCAATATTTCCTATGTAGCAATTTATTTGATAATGTGTACAAAATAAATAGCTATAATTTATAAATGTAATTATTTCAACTCCATGGATTAAACTAAACAGTGTGTGTAAGGGTCTGCCTGTCCTTTCCGTTCAAGAAAATAAAAAAGAAGTGCAAGATCTATTTCACAGAAAAAAACAAGGAAAAGCACCAAGGCCAGACAAGATAACTCCTTCTTGCTTAAAAGTCTGTGCTGACCAAATCTTCAATAAATCACTAGAGATGTGCTATGTTCTTTCTTGCTTCAAATGCTCTACTATCATCCCACTGCCAAAGAAGATCTGCACCAGGGAAATGAATGACTACAGACCAGTTGCTCTAACATCTGTAGCTATGAAAACCTTTGAAAGGCTAGCGCTGTCCCACCTGAAAACCATCACAGATCTGCTGTTAGATCCCATGCAGTTTGCATACAGAGCAAATAGACTGACAGATGATGCCATTAATATGGCTCGGCACTACATCCTACAACACCTTGAATCTCCAAATACCTATTAAAGGCTCCTCTTTCTAGACTTCAGTTCAGCATTCAATGCCATCATTCCAGACATTTTTCTAACTAAGCTAATCCAGCTAGTAGTACCTGAACACACTTACAAGTGGATCATAAGCTTCCTAACAGACAAGAAGCAGCAGGTGAAGCTAGGCAGAATCACATCTGATACCTGTACAATTAGCACAGCCCCCCCCCCAAGGCTATGTGCTTTCTCCACTTCTCTCTATATACCAATGACTGCATCTCAAATGATCCATCTGTTAAAATACTGAAGTTTGCAGATGATACAACAGTGATTAGTCTCATATGAGAAAATGACGAATCGGCATATAGATAGGAGGTTGTACAACTTGCCTCATGGTGTAACTGGAACAATCTGGAACTGAACACACTCAAAACTGTAGAAATGATGGTAGACTTTAGAATAAATCCTCCCATACTGCCACTTCTTATAATACTAGACAACACAGTATCAACAGTAGAGACCTTCAGATTTCTAGGCACTAGAAAATTCTAAAGTAGCTTTGTCACTTGTATCCTTATGATTTATATTGACTGTTTCCTAGTATGATTTGATTGCTTATTGTACCCTAGACCTAAAATGGAACCTAACATCAAAAATGTCATCAAAAAAGCACAACAAAGAATGTTCTTTCTGAACCAACTCAGAAAGCTCAAACTGCCCAAGGAACCTCTACAGAGGAATGATTGAGTCTATCATCTGCACCTCTATAACTGCCTGGTTTGGTTCTGCAACCCCACAGGACAGATACAGAGTTCAGAGGATAATTAGGATTGCAGAAAAAATAATTATTATCAACCTGCCTTCCATTGGGGGCCTGTACACTACACGAGTCAAAAAGAGGGCTGTGAAAATATTTACAGACCCCTCACATCCCTGACATAGTTTCAACTCCTACCCTCAAAATGACGCTATAGACCACTGCACACCAAACCAACAAGATACAAGGACAGTTTTTTCCTGAATGCCATCACTCTGCTAAACAAATAATTCCTTCAACACTGTCCAACTATTTAGAAAGTCTGCACTACTATTACTATTAATCTTCCCATCAATCCTTATCACCCATCCCCTCCCACTTGTGACAGTATGACTGTAACTTTGTTTATGCTTATGATTTATATTGACTGTTTCCTAGAATGATTTGATTGCTTATTGTACCCTGACTGTTATTAAATGTTGCACCTTATGGTTCTTGACTCTTGACGAATATATCTTTTCTTTTATGTATACTGAGAGCATTTGCAGCAAGACAAATTCCTTGTGTGTCCAATCACACTTGGCCAACAAAGGATTCTATTCTGCAACTCTTTGAAACAATTGACATTTCAAAAGGAACCTTTTATTGAAGGAAGGGATTGCAGGACAAAGGAAGCCGGATCTAAACTTTCCAGGTCAATTGAGTTAGAATAAAACAGTTAGAAACCTCACTCCTCAGTCCAATGTGGAATAAGCCAATTCACAGGTGTGAAGTTGTTTTGAGAATCACAGGCTAAGAAGGTGATAAGAAGCTGTTCTCAGACGTCTCTTGCTAGAGGCTTTGGAACTGAGGTAAAACAGATGGTCCTCCCCCCTTAGATTCCCAAGAAGGTAAATTAAAGCACAGGATACATAGGCATCAGGAAAAAGGCTATAAACTAAAGAATGCGACAAGCTTTGCAACAGCTGGATTGGGGGATTTTCTGATTCTTCCTTGCAAATTCTTTCAAGTTGAGTCAGGTTGGATGGCGATCATCGGTGGACAGCCATTTTCAGATCCCTCCAGCGATGTTCAATAGGGTTCAAGACACATCTCTAGCTGGGCCACTCTAGGATATTCACAGAATTGTCCTTAAGCCACTTGGGCATTGTCTTAGCTGTGTGCTTAGGATCGTTGTCATGTTGGAAAGTAAACCTTCAGCCCAGTCTGATGTCCTGAGAACTGTGGAACAGGTTTTCATTGAGGATGTCCCTGTACTTTGTTGCATTCAACTTTCCCTCAACCCTGACTGACCAATCTGCTGCTGAAAAACATCCACACAACATGATACTGCCATCCCCATGCTTCACTGTTGGGGTGATATTGGGCAGGTGATGAGCAGTGCCTGGTTTCATCCAGATATATTTAGAATTGAGGCCAAACAGTTCAATCTTGGTTTCAACAGAGCAAAGAATCTTGTTCCTCACAGTCTTCAAATCCTTCAGGATGCTTTTTTGAAAACTCCAAGTGGGCGTTCATGTATTTTACACTGAAGATTTCATCTAGTTACTGTGCCATGAAGTCCAGCTCAGTGCAGGGCTGCAGTGATGGTTGTCCTTCTGGAACTTTGTCCCATCTCCACACAGGATTTCTGGAGCTCAGTCAGAGTGACCATGGAGTCTCAGCTACCTCTCTTACTAAGGCTCTTCTCCCCCGATTACTCAGTTTGACTGGGTGACCAGCTCTTGGAAGAATCCTGGTTGTGCCAAAGTTCTTCCATTTGAGAATCATGGAAGCCACTGTGCTCTTAGGAACCTTCAGTGCAGCAGAAATTTTATTGTAGCCTTCCCTGGAATTATGCCTTGCAATAATTCTGTCTCTGAGCTCTTCAGGAAGTTCCTTTAACCTCATGGCTTTTGCTCTGCTACAGTATGATTGTCAGCTGTGAGGCCTTCTATAGAGAGGTGTATGCTCTTCCAAATCATGTCCAATCAATGTAATTTACCATAGGTAAACTCCTATCAACGTATAGAATCATGTCAGCAATGATCAAGAAAAATGGGAGGCACCTGAACTAACTTTCAAATGTTGTTGCAAAGGGCCTGAATAGTTATGCCAATGTGATATTTCAATTTTTCCTTTTTAATAAATTTACAGGCATTTCTAAACCTCTGTTTTCATTTTGTCATTAAGGGGTACTGAGTGTTAATTAATAAGAAATTAATTTCAACAACTGTAGTATCAGGCTGCAGCATAACAATATCGACAAAAGTGAAAGGGGTCTAAATACTTTCTGAATGAACTGTATATTTAATTCTATGGCAACTCAATTTCTCTTTCCAATTGGCTTAAAAGGCCCTACCTAAATGTAATTAAGTTTTGTTACTGAACAAGTCCTTCTCTGAGAAATATATTACCTTTTGGGGATTTAAAACAGGCAATGAAAAGATACTGCTTTCATGAACTAAGTGCATAGGCATTAAAGATATTTTGGGAGATACCCTTTCACTCCCCATAAACATTTCTGAATTAGTTTCACAACTGCTAGTTCCACAATTGTAGAGAAAAAGCCAATTTGGTGTAGTGGTTAAGGCATCAAACTGAGAGACTATGAGTTCTATTTCCACAAAGCCAGGTAAGTTTCTTAGGGCCAGCCACTTTCAGCCCTAGAATGGAGGCACTGCTACTTCTGAACTACTTCTGAAAAAACTTTGCCAAGAAAATTACAGGGATAAGCTCAGAAGTCAACATTCAGAAAAGCAATCACCAATCACAGGCTTCTTCTTCTTCCATGTCTAGATGAAACTTTAAACTGCTAAAATGAAGCTACCTTCTTTGCTTAGTCATTGGCCAAAAAAAAGTCATTATCTGTACATGTTTCTGATAGTAGCCAACATACCAGCAGATGAGCCAGGCTCTGTGTCTCTCCACATTCACACAGCATGTTATCTGCTAAAAGCATCCACTTGAGCATATTGGTTTTACACTTTTCATTATTATCTGCAGCATTTCCTGGGAACATAAAGTGGTGATGTAAATCTACTGAAGCTAAAGCAGCTACCTCCAACAAAAAGGCTTGCTCTTCCTGCTGCCAAGTCTAGATTAGTATTAGGAGAGAAAAGAAATTACTTGTGTGAATATACAGTCAGCCTTGTAAGAAAAATTAAGTCCAAGAACCACAGTCTTCTTTAGAAAACCAGCTGTGTATCTCTGTCTGTCTCTCTCTCTCTCTCTCTGTCTCTTTCTCTCTCTCTCTTTCTGTATATCTATGTGTGTGTGTGTGTGTGTGTGTATGTGTGTATCCCTGTCTCTCTTTCTGTCTCTGTGTCTCTTGTCTCTCTCGGAAGGCCAAGATTCGGCCAAGCCAGAGTCCTCTCCGTGGGGCTCTTCACTACTCCTTTTCTTTCTTCTTGGAACTTTTGGGAAATCCGCCCTGGCTGAGGAATAAGCGCAAGTTGCAGTGGAGGCTTCCCTCCTCCTCCTCTCCCTCCTCTCATGATCTCCTGGCTGGCTGTGGTGGCGAGGGTGCGAATGAGTGGGGTGACTCTCCTCAAGTGAGTGGCCACACGCTCCACATGCACCTTTGTTGAGCTTTGGCCGAACCTGGCCACTTGCTAAAGGAGGGTGTCCCTGCTCGTGTGCACCCTCTGGGCCCTGCCACAGCTGACAAGGGGATTGTGAGAGGAGAAAGAGGGGGTGGAGGAGGGTCACCCAAAGGGAAGCCTCTGCTGTGGCTCATGCTTATTCCTCAAAGAGAGAGAGAGACAGAGAGAGAGACAGAGAGAGAGAGAGAGAGAGAGACACAGAGAGAGAAACAAACTGTGGTTTTTTTTTCCTGTGGGAAACGGGTCCAAATGGCTCTTTGAGAGTTAAGGTTGCAGACCCCTGGACTAGGGGTTAAGGAACCAGGCTGGAAATCCAAAGATGGTGAGATAGCCCCAAAGAAGCCCCATCTTAGCCATAAAAGCAAGCTGGGTAACTGTGGACAGCCAACCCAACTCACCTCACAGAGTTGCTATTGTGGGAAAAATAGGAGAAAGAAAGAGTATTAATAGATATATTTGCTACCTTGAGTTATTTGTAAAAATAATAAAGGTGGGATACAAAGAAATAAATATACAAAATGCAAAAGAGGACTAAGAAATAATAAGCAAATGAAATAATTAAGGTCATGAAATAAAAAAGAAAGGCATTCTTACTTATCACTCTTTTGTATCCAATCTACTTCATTCCACATCCATTCATTCTAATCATTATCTCCTCCTGTTTTACTATGCACTTGTCTTTAAAAAAATTAGTTTGTACTGCAAGTTTTTCCTGTCAAAGACATGCATGTTCTCTTTTAATACATTATTTTTCAGATGCATATTTCTCATTGCACTGTACAATCTAACTTCAAGCATTCCATATACATTTGGTCCATAAATACATGAAGCAACGAAGAGAAATCACAAAAAACTTTTTTCCCCCTCTGCTGAATTTCGATCCCATCATGAATCATTCCATTTATTCTAACACATTTTTTATTTCTATCATATACTGATTTAATCTGATCAACAATGAGTTATGAAGTTTCCATTCATCCAAAAGATTTTGCGTTTTTTCTAAATGAGCAAGCGTACTTGTGAAAACTTCCTTCTTAAACAAATGTATCTATTCCTCTTCTTTGTTGCTTATAAAGAATAAACAGGGTGCTCAAAATACTTTCCAAGCTTAAAACTACATTGCATTTTTTATTTTTGCCTCATTGTCACTTCTCACATATTTTCAGTCAAAATCAGGACAAACAGCTTCCTTGGCACATTTAATAAACTAATCTCCCTATAGCCTTGTATTTGGTAGATTTCCCTTTATATCAAGGAAAAATAACAAAACCCTTTCACTCATCAGGCACAGATTTAACCTTCACATGCGTACATAAAAAGATTCAAGCTATTCATTAAGCACACTATCTTTTTTCCATTGGCACCATCATTCATATAACAGCCTTCCCATTGTTAACATTCTGACCTTTTAATCAAGTTTGTTCTTGAATTCATTTGCTGCATATGCTTCAATTGTACTCTTCAACCTATAGTTATTGTTGGAAGAAAATTCACTTGTTTTTCCTGCTGGGAGAACACACAAGAAAAGAAAAAATAACAACAAACTCCACTGCCATTTGAAATTAAAAGATTGAAATAATCTTTGGAAGGAAGTTTATTTCAGAAGCAAAGTGACATTCAGCAATTCAGTTATTGGGCAGCTGACCAGTTGGTTGGGTGAGTGGATGGATTTTTATAGGGTTCTGTGGTTTTGTGATTGGGATGCTTCATGGGGTTGTGCAATGTGGTGAGCCTTGTGTCTTTTGCTATTCCATTGGTGGTAAGTAAATCCTATTATGTCTTAAATGTCTTGTCCTGTTCTTGGAATTGGGTAGGGGGATGTAGATTTTAATTCCCATCATTTCCCTATTCTTGGTCTGCCTGGTTTGTTTGATATGAATGGGCTATGCTTGTTTCCTTATGAATGGAGCTGTTTAGATAGGTAGCATCCACTTGCAATAGGCAACTTGCAATAGGAGGGAAGAGAAAGAAGGGATTAATATCAGCTGCTGAGATTACAAGAACTTTATATTTAACCAAAATAGGGAAGAAAGCATCTTCATCATTGGCCACTTTGAGTCCATCTAATCAGAGGCCATGGTGAGTGGACCACAGTGAGTTGTCTTATTCAGTGTCCAGGTGAGGTGGTATTCAGCAGGTTCTGACCAGCTGTGGAGAACCAGTAGCGGAAATTTTGAGTAATTCAGAGAACTGGCAACTTAAGATTTGTGAGTGAAACACAAAAGTGAAGGTTTCTTTAATTATTATAAATCTGACAAAAGGAAATGGCTGAATTAGTTCTGCAGCCTCTGGNCTTAAGATTTGTGAGTGAAACACAAAAGTGAAGGTTTCTTTAATTATTATAAATCTGACAAAAGGAAATGGCTGAATTAGTTCTGCAGCCTCTGGGAAAAGAGAGGAAAATTGTAAGGAATTTAAATTGGTACACTATCTCAGGAAGGCTTCCCTATCAAATTGCGGTGCACTGCTGTTAGTAAATGATTCAAAACCATTCAAACATTTGTATTAAGAATTTTAGCAAGGAAGATATATGTATTCAACACACCAAACCCTCTCTACCAGCCTTCTCCAATCTAGTCCCCCACCACAGCTGAATTAGACTTCAATTCCCTTTGAACCCCAACCATCATGGTTGCTGTAGAAGTCCAACACAACTGGAGAATTCTGGACTGAGGGCAATTTCTACAACCGTAAATGTTTATAGAGTTTACTGATGCAATTTTAGCAAAATGATTTAATTCTAAAATTCTGTATGATGAATAGGGAAATTATAACTAGAACTCAAACTTGATCAAGAATATCACAACCATGATTGTGTAGCATATTTTATCAGTTCACAAGACATTGTGGTATCTGTAGCAGAACAGCATTCTATGGTACTAATCTTCCCAAAAAGCATAGCACACTATAGCTGGGCAGGAAGTTATGATGCAATGGTCTCTCTGACAGACAATAATAAGAAATGACTAATTCATGTTTTTATGGATTAGCAGATTTAACTGCTTGAGGCAATTAAACATTGTACAATGATATCTAATGGTGAGAAAAGTTCTCTTTGTCTTTTGTGTCACAAGTAATTGGCAAGTAAATCTCCAAGAGGTGGAACATATAGTTATAATGCAGGTAGAGTTAGGTTTAAGGGATCTGGGGATCCCCTAAAGATTTTCCATCTTTAGTCATGTATAAGGCTGCAGCTTTCCATTCAAGAGCACTATCTAGGAGTATTTTTGGAGTGAAGAGTACACTCAAAAGCAGTTGGCGACACAGGCAAGAAGGGCTTTGCACAGCTTCATCTTGAATATTAATTAAGTCCCTTCCTAGTTCTGGAGCCCCCTCCTAGTTCTGGAGAGACAGTCCCTCATACCCTAATCACCTTGAAACTTTACTATTACATTGGTGCTGTCTTTGAAGAAGAGTCAGAAGTTTCTAATGGTCCAGAATGTAGCAACACAGGCAGTGATGGGCATACCTCAGTGTGTCCATGTAATAACTCTGCTTCATGGACTATTTGTTAATATTGTTCTAAGTGAAATTCCAGATGCTGATAATCATCAATAAAGTCCTACATGACATAGGACCTGATAATTGAAGGATTGCTTGTTTTCCATGGTTTCTACCAGCTAGAATGAATTGGCAGAGATGGAGCATTCTAAGTTCCTTCAATTAAACAATGCTAGTAAACCAGTTTTAACTTACCATATTTGATTTTTATTATTGGCTTCTATTTTATTATAAGCAATCATGAAAGTTAAAATATTAAGCAAATATATATTAATGAGGCAACCTCTTCCATGGTTAGTAATTCTAAATTCTGCCACATGCTGCCCTCTTTTCATATTTTTTTAAAATCTATTTTTTAAACTAGCACAAATTCAGAGGGAGTTTGGTGTCAAAGTAAAAGAACATTGTGATTTATTCCATGTATCATTTTTAGATTTCCCCTCAAAATAATCATCTTGAAAACTGTCATAGCATCTGACAAGGCAGCAGGCAAGAAAATCTGATATTAAATTTCCTCAGTTTCTCCCTATGGGGACTGATACAGTTTGGAATCCAATAATATCCAAAAGGCCACTAGATCTCTGCCTTTGCTATAAGTGAGATTACTTTGTTCATTTTCAACTTTAACCATTGACTAATCACAGCTTCATCATTTTTGTTTCTTTTTTATTGTTGACACAGGACTATAATAAGTTATCCCTTAGATTTTAACATTTCCATTAGATACATAATTCATATGTAATACAAGAATTTCTAGTGTTCTTCAGAGACTTTCTATCAATTTCCTTCATTCTTTATTATTCCTTCAAGCTATACAACTCATTTTATTGTTCTGAGTCATACAATTAATTGGCATAAGATTCAAATGTACTATAAATTTAGTTTTTCCAGGGGATGCTATGGTTAGAAATGGAATGAGCCTGAAACTGAATTATATAATGATATTTCTATTTTTAGACCTCTATTATATCTAGAGAGCTGTGTCTTGTCATCTAATTTGTCAATATTAACCCAACAGAAATAGGATTATTGATTCCATTGTGATCTTTTATTCTAGAAGAATCAACAAGATTTGAAATTTTTGTTTACCTGTACTTCTTTATGCTGAGGCCATTTGTGAGGGACACATACACACACAAAGGAACATGGACATTCACATACACACATGAACACATGCAACAGAACAGATTCTATTAACCAATGTCAAGTTATGGTATAAGCAGTGGTGGGATTCAGCCAGTCCTCACTAGGTCACTGAACCAGTAGTTAACATTGTGTGCAGTTCAGTGAACTGGCTGAATCATCCCACCTCGCAGCTCGCCCCTCCCTTTCCAGCCCCTCCCCATCTTGCCTGGTCTCTCCAGAGGCCATTTTGGCATCTCGGTGCTTCTTGAACTGGCTCCCTGCCCTGCAAACAATATCCATACAGGCAAAACCCCAAGGCAGCTGTGCCTGAGGGAGGGGCTGGGCTACTAAACAGATGGCCAAACTAAGTGCCTGAAGGATCCCATCTGTCACTAGGAGTCCAGGCACCTCAGCGGGAGTGAGCGAGGCCTTGGCTAGGCTTCTTGGAAGACGAGGGCTTCTCAGGGGGCTGATCTGGAGCCCATAGCCAGCTCTGCCCAAAGAAAGTTGGGGGTCCTGTGAAGAGGGGCTCAGGCTCCATACCCATGAGCTGCTGCTGTCACTGTGTGGCTACCTTACTCTTTGTGGATAGTGGCCTGTAGGTGGGTGTGATGGCGGGGCAAAGGGGGTGTCCCTCCTCTCTGCAGATCCAGACTAGAGTCCTTCTTCCTCTTCCTCCTCTTCCTCCTCTTCCTCCTACTTCCCTGCAGTTCTCCCCATTCCTGTCACCATTCCTGCACCCAAGCAAGGCCACCCTCCTGGCCTGCGACTGCACCCGGGCACACTCTACATCCACCTGCACTAGTTCATTGAGGAATTCGCCAAGCATACCCAACAACCACTGCCCCACTCTCCACCACCCAGATGCCCTTGCTTCCCCCAAGCATTTCTTTGCTTACCAGATTCCCAGCTCTGTCACATTTCTTTCTTCAATCAATCAATTCCAACTTCTCGCAAAAAAAAAAAAAATCTCACAAAGTTGGAA
>BHFT01080930.1:0-10084 GCA_004320025.1 Laticauda laticaudata
TTCAGCTTTTTTAAGTGAGTGGTAGTTCTGTGGGCGTGGGCTGAGTTGGTGGATATGACCGTGTTGGTCATGTGACTTGGTTGATGTGCAACTCCACATCACTCATATCGAGGGTACTTCTCCTTTGCTTTGCCCATGACAGTGGGAATGTTGCATGGTGTTAGTGTTGAAAAATTGTCATAAGTCACTTTTTCAGTGCATTGTAACTTTTAAATGGTCACGAAATGAACTGTTGAAAGTCAAGGATTTACTAGTTACAAAAAGTACAGAACTTCTTTGTTTTTGTCTGTCTAATACCAATTATTAAATTTTTAAAAAAAAAACTACCTACAAGCCAGAGTTTACAAGAGGTTGCAGAGTTAACTTGAGAAAATTAAAATAGGTTAAAATTGCAATGGTAACTATCAGCAGCCAACCATTGCTCATATAGTGAAACCCTTTACAAAGAGGACAGTTTTTAGTCTGCCGAGAAAGAAGACATTGAGGAGAAGCATTCTTAGATCCTTTGCACATTAAAGAGCAGCAGTGGTCTCCTCACTCACAAGATATCTTAAGGAAATCATCGATTGAAGGAAAGGTCACATGACCCCCAGTAGCCAAGCTCATGCATCCTGCCTCTTGAGTAACCCAAAGGACAGTGCCAGAACCTAAGCAGTGAAGAAGATCCCTTCCCAGATAGAAAAGAAACCATGAGGCAGGAAAAATTCAACACAATGCAAATAATTGATCACAACGAGTAGCTGTTGCTTGTTAAACATTCCAGAACAAATGACACGAGGAACTAGCAGATTCCTCAACCCAGTTTTCTTTTCGGAACAGAGATTTAACCTTTTTCCTTCAAACGAAAGCTAATGTCACCCTTCAAGATCTTCGGTACTATTCACTTTTGTGCATCTTTCGGCTGTCATAGAAATGGGGGGTGAGAGGGGGACGGGATGAGTCTGGGAAGTGATGGAGGTAGTTACATTTTTCTGTTGTGTAAAATGGGGAGGGGAAGCATTACATCAGAGTTAGGTTCTATTTCTCGTTTAGCTTCTTTCTCTGCGCAACTGCAACCATTATCAAATTTATAATTAGGTCAATGGACAGAGCCTCGATCTCACCCTGAAAGTAGTGCCCACATGATCATTCAAATTATCTAATTGGAAGTTTAATACTTGAACTAATGTGGAGGTGGAACACAATCCCATCACTTTTATATTGTGATTTACACGCCTAATTTCTCAGCATCAGATTCTTCTGGTTGCTACCACTTCAGCTGTCTCAGTAAAAGATAACTTTTCTCCTAAATTAAAGGTCTAAGTATTTCTTTCTTGACTTTTGAATGGTAGCACCGTCTTGACATTATTCTAAATCTCACCTCTATCAGCCCACCCGGAGAAAACATCCATTTCTTCCGAGGTGCGACTGAACCATCCATGCTTTTATCTTCACATTGTGATAGGAGAGATCTGGGAGCCATTGCGGGGCAATTCCTTGCTGGTACGGGAAGCCCAAATCCTTAGCAGAGGCTCAATCTGGAAGAGGATCCAGCTGTGAAGCCCAGATGTTCGGTGGAGTTGGGCTGAAAGATCCCGGAGAAGTTGACACACACACCCCGGGATCATCACCAGCTCGCCGGATGTTGGAAAGAGGAGGCCATGGCAGAGAGGGAAAAGAGAGAACTCTTACTCGATCAAAGCCAGAGGACTCCTTTAATGAAGCCCTTGAACAACCCCAAGCTGCACAAAAGGGGTTTGGCGGGAGTAGGGACAGCCTTTGAACCAACCCCAACTGCACGAAGGGGAAGGGGGAGTAGCCCCAGGCTAGAAGAAGCAGAGCAGGCCTCTCCCATAAATTCAAACCCGACGTCCAGGCAGCAGCCCCGGGGCGCCTCAGCGGGAGGTTGTAATTCCTAGAAGGCGTAGAGCTCGTAGGCAGTGCCCGTCTCGGGTTAGAAGTAAGATATGTGGGGGGGGATCTCCAAAACCTGGGATTTTCCTAGCCAAGTTTGAGAGCTATATGAAGAAATACAGAGGTGATTAGCCTCAGAGCAGCCAAGCAGATGTAGTTACAGGGACTCTGAGGAACAGCACTAGCGAGATGAGGAGAGTAACTGACCCCCACCCCACCCCCCCCCCCCCCCTAATGATAATGCTCCAGTTGATGAATATATACCTGTCATGACTGCCACTGTGAGCTAGTTTGAGGACCATGCAGAGCACAGTAGCAGCGGATCAGGTGATTTCGGATCATAAATCAGCCGTTGGAGGGTCCGTGGCTGACTATTACCCAAGATTTAGTACAGTTAAGCAGGTATATCGAGCAGGTCCCAGGAAGCCCTTGATGTAAGATTGAGTATGTTTGAAACAACGATTGTAACCAGAGATGTATACCTAGAAGAGACCCAAATGCACTTGCAGATCGTTGGGTACTTGCGGCAGACGAAGTAGAAATTGATTTAACCCGAGCAGACGGTCTGGGGGAGGTTCTGGGTGGAAGCAAACCTTTCCCCTCCCCCGTCTCAAAAGGTCCCAAATCCTCAGAGGGGAGGTAAGTGATATGGCAAGACCCAACACTTGCCTGTTTTGATATCACGCGGAAGGAAGTCATCGGGCTGTGAACTGCCAAAGTCAAGCTGGAACAAGGCGGGCGCCAAAGAAGGAAGAAACTGAAAATTGCCCCAGGCAAAGCCTTGCGAAGTGGCACTTAAAGTCGAAAGAGACGGCAGAGGTCGCCGCTTCCCATGGGATGAGTCAGAACCTGGTTACCCTGATGGAGGACCAATTTCGACTCGAAGACGAGCTTCCTGCGTGAGTCCAGCGTTGGGCCCATTTGGACATGCCGAGAAGTTGAGTGGTCTCAGTCGGAGTTAGTGGGAAATGTAGCCCCATTAGATTCTGGGTGCGACAAGGTGTATAATCAACACGGAAAGAGTGGAGAAAAGTGTGAACTTAAAACTAAAAACTTTAAAGTGCCCATTTCCCTGTTGACCCAATTGATGGGATCAATGCTGGAGGTTGCCCTGCACGTTTTATCACGGAACTTAGAAAATGATCATGGTGAAAAATCGATGAGACTCTGCACTTTATTGTGGTCCCTGTGATGGGCAACCATTAATACTGGGATTGCACTGGCTCCGGAATGGAACACCCCAGGTTAAACTGGAGAAAGGGTTGTTGCGCATATCGTACAAGGAGCGACCGGAAAAAAAGGGGGACTTCAGCGAGCTTCAGATTCGATGAATACTTCCAAGTACGAACCCATGAAAGTGGAGGAGAAAATTCCAAAAGAGTACTTGGGATTAAGGAAGTGTTCATCAGGAAAGCTTCTGGATGAGCTCCGCCTCACCAGGTTCAACGCTGTGCTAAAGTGAAATTTTGCCATGGGTAAGCTCCGAAACCGAAATTGTACTCAGTGACCACCAGCGGAATTAGAGAGCTTAAGATTGTTATAGTATAAAATCTGGAACCATGGTTTCATCCAACCTGTAGGCCCGGGTAGCGACCCCCGTGGTTGTTCCGGTAAAGAAGATGGCTCCAAAGATTTTGGTGGTGGACTACAGGAAATTTGAATGCCATTTCTGTGGAAAAACGTGTACCCCCTGCCTTTGCATGAGACATGTTGGCCCACCTAGGACAAGGGGAAGATTTTTAATGAAGTTGGCTATTTGAGAGGAAGCCATACCACCAAATTTGAGATTAGGAAGGGGATGAGCTGGAAGGATTGCTTTTTAACTGCCCGATGCGCGTCTTTCCAATTCAACGTTCTTTCCTTTGGTTTACAAGGGGCCCCAGGCTGTATTTCATGCAGTATGATCAATCAGGTGTTACATTAACATTTATACAGGGGGTTCTGGTTTATCTTGATGACATCCTTATCTACCGGAAACTCTGGAGGAACATGTGAACTGGTGCGGTCGGTTCTACAGAAACTTGTGTGCCGCTAGTTGTATGCTAAAACATCCAAGTGTGAATCCATCAAGAGAAAATTGCACTATTTGGGATATTGCTTTATCCTGAAGGGCACTAAGAAATTGGATCCAGAGAAAATGGCATTGCCCGTATTGAATGGGGCTCGCCACCACCTACCAGAAACAACTTCAAAGTTTTTTGGGATTTGCAAATTTTACTGCAGATTTTATCCGCTTTTGCTAAGATAGCAATGCCATCACAAATCGTCTTAAAAACAAAAGGGGAGTCGAAGCCAAGGTCAAGCAAGCCATTGGAAGTGGCCATGGGTGCAAGCAGCTTTTGAAAAAGCTTAAATGACTGTTTGCTACAGACCAGTACTTAAAGCACCGGATAGGAGCGCCTCCTTTGCGTGATCCAAGCCGATGCAAGGTGATGTGGGCTCGTTGAGCAGGCTGTACTTCAAATTCAACGAGAAAGGGACCTACAGCCTTGTGCGATATACCTCCCGTAACTGTCTGAAACCGAGCAGACATTTCCTGAGAAGGAGCCAAAACATCCATTTGAGGTATGACTGATCATAAAAATTTGGAAGCTTTAAAAATGCCTCGGGAGCTGTCCCTCTAAATAGTTTGCTGACCGGCTCTGCCAGTAATTTTCAAACGGTTCAATTTCTCACTGAAACATTCGGGGCGGAGAACTTAATGGCGGATTGCTCTCTCAAGATTACCCAATAAAATAGTATTCGCCAGGAGGTGATAAGTCCAATTGTTTCAACAAACATCTAGCCCACCCCAATGACACCACAGCCCAAAAGAAGAACAAGAGTGGATTTTGACGAATGAACCTAACCAAACAACTAAAAGAATTGCTTTAAATACGGTATGAGTGGTTCTTGGCTTATTCAATAACTCTTTAGTTAGAGATGCGCTCTTGCTTGGGTGGACCAAAGTTGTATTGTGCACAGGTGCTGAGGGGCCAAATACTACAACGAAGCCTCAATGATTCTAAACAGCTGGACACTTTGGATTTGTGAAAACCTTACACCTGGTTAAGCGGCATTTCTGGTGAGCTGACTTTGAAGAAGGACATTGAAGCTTATTGTAGCTAGCTGTCCAATTTTGTGCTTTGACAAAGAGACCTGCCTGGTAAGCGCAGGGTTGTTACAAAATGTAGCAGACCAACAGCCCCTGGAAGGAAATGTCCTCTATGGACTTTTAGTAGAAATTACCCGAGAAGCAGTGGGAACATGTGTTATTATGTGCGGTAACATTTGTTTCCCAAACAGGTACATTGGCATACTCGTCATTCCAAGATTCCACCTGCTTAAGATCGTGACTAACTGCTTTATTTCACATATCTATAGGTATTACATGGGCATTCCGGAATGCATAATCTCTGACAGAGGGGGTCCAATTTACCTCCAAATTTGGGAAAGGAGTTTCCTGGAAGTTGATAGGCTCCGCAAGGCTTAGCTCGCCCACCACCCCCAAACCGAATAAATGAGGCGCCTAGTATGAAGAGCTAATGCAGTGTTGAGAACAGTATCTTAGATGTTATGATAAATTATCAACAAGATAACTGGTCCGACTTATACCATTTGCTGAAAGTGGCTTATATAACAACTCTGTACTAATAGTAGTACTGGCATTTATGCCATTTAAAGTGGCTGTCGGGACAGATTTGACCCATACCTTGAACTCCTCATGAAAGGCCTAACATTCCATTGTTGGATTGAATGGATAAACTCAACTCCGACTTAACTGGCCAAGTAACGCGTAAGAGCATTTAGTGAGGTCCATAAGCTTCATAAGAAATTTGCAGACAAGAAAAGATCTCCACAATTATATGAGTAGGCGACAAGTTTTCCTGTCCACCAGATACCTGCAAAACACCAAAAATCCAAAGAAGCTTTCCTTAAATATGTTCTGATCCTTTCACGAGATTGAACGGATTATAAGATCTGTAACTCCTTCCAGCTGACTTACGCGAAAACTCTTCGAACGAATTCACCAGTTTTCCATGTATAGTTTGTTAAACCTAGAAATACTTTGATTTAAGACCTCAGGCTGACCTCCCATACCCAATAAACTGATTGAAGTGTGAACACATTGTGAAATTAAAGAATTCTGACTTTTGCGAATGGAGGGGTCGGCTCCAGTATCTTGTGCTGGGAACATTTCCCTTTCTTCACAAAAGCCGAATGGGTTAACGAACTGATGTTAAAGCCCCTAAGATTGATCAAAGCATTTTTGTTCAAGGCTATCCTGATAAGCCCTAGGAGTTTATCCTTTGTATTGTCTAATGCATTAATTATTGTTCTTTATGATTTTCTCTCTTTCTTCTTGCTAGGACTGACAGTTTTCTTTTTCTAGGAGGCCGATATGTCACCTTCCAAGTCTTCTACTATCGCTTTGCATCTTTTGGCTGTCTATAGAACGACGGCGGGCAGGGGAGGATGGGATGAGTCTGGGAAGTGAACTGGAGGTGTTACATTTTTCTGTTGGTTGTAAATAGGGGGGGAAGCATACATCAGAGTTAGATTTCTATTTCTCGCTTAGCTTCTTTCTCTGCGGCAATCTGCAACCCCATTATCAAGTATGCCAAGCGTCAACGGACCAGAGGCCTCATAACCACCTGAGATGCCCACATGATCATATTCACAAGTTTCTAATTGGAGTTTAATGCTGAACTATTGGGAGGTGGAACACTTTCGCAATCACCTTTGTGATACTGTGATTTAAAGGCAAATTTCTCAGATTCAGAATTCTCTGTGTTGCTACCACTTCATCTTCAGTAAAAGATAACTTTTCTCTAAATTAAAGAGTCTCTAAGTACTTTTCTTGGATATTGAATGGGAGCACCGTTGACAGCTTGAATAGGGAATTATCCCATAATAAAACAGGATTAAACATCACCAAGGACAGAATTAAACTTGCACCAAAAACCATTTTAGACTAAAACTCAGAAAGGGTATATTAACTCACATGTGAATGTCAATCTTTCTAGCTAACAGAAAGCCTGCTGAATGTCACGCATTCTTGGTTTCCTTGTAATTAAAAGCTTCTTTCCTGCAGCTCTGCTTCTTATTTCAATTATGTCTTCCAAAGTGCTGTCGGCTGAAGTAACTCCAACTAGGGAGTATTTCCTCCCAAGCAACCCCCAAGCAACCCTCCTCGCCGAACAACCTCCTCCCAACAAGCTTAAAACAACCCTTCCCCTTTAAGAAAGTACCAGCAAAGAAAAAAAAAAACCTCATTCGAAGACAGTAAGTCTAGGCATATTGCCAAAAATGTAGTAAGGGTGGAAAAAAA
This sequence comes from Laticauda laticaudata, assembly GCA_004320025.1. NCBI lineage: Eukaryota > Metazoa > Chordata > Lepidosauria > Squamata > Elapidae > Laticauda > Laticauda laticaudata. The sequence goes on from BHFT01080930.1 coordinate 7,205, forward strand.
ACAAAAGGAGATTTCTTCCAACAACTGGTTCTCCGAACTGCTTAGAAAGTTAACAACCAGTTTAGCGAATAGGTGAGAACTGGTAGAATTCCACCCCTAGAATCATCATGTGTCATTCTTGATCTTGGGGCCTAATAACAACTGAACAGGTCCCTCCATAGACTATAAAGAAGCCAGGATGGTAGAGGGGTGAAGGTCTTGGTCTAGGAAACCCACATTCAAGATCACTCTCACCCATGGAAATTCTCTGGGTGACTTTGGACCAGTTACTGCCTCGCAGCCAAGGCTATTTCTAAACTACAGAGAGAATCCCATGAAAGTCACTTTGAAAGAAAGGTATGATTCAAATCTTAATTGGAGGGAAAGAATGAATGAACACAGTCACTAGATTTTGTTCACCTAAGGAAAACACTATGAACTTTATGCACTATCAATAATTGAATAGTGATCCTGAGAAGCTATGTTTATTTATGTATTAAACAAATCTCCATAAGTGATTCATACATAGGTGACTCGGGAACCCATAAAAATTCTCACCCCATCACTGCCCATGGCAGCAAAAATACAATCAAATCAACCACTTGACTAGCTGATCTCTACCTTTTTCGGGCCTTTTGGAAAAGCAGCAGGATGGGAGCCAATCATACCACAGGGGGAATGACATTTCATAGAAGAGGGGACACTACCAAGAAGGCCCTGTTTCATAACCCCATTTGAAATACATTCCTAACTGATAGGATACATAACATATTCTGCCTTTCTGTCCTTGGTAGGCTTGGTGGTTATAACAGGGGAGAGGCAGTCCTTCAAATATCCCATGTGTAATCCCTTTCTGTGTTTTTTTTTTAATCTTCTTCATTGCCAACGTCTCTCATAATTTTCTGAGCTATTCCCTTTTCTGCAACCTCTTTTCATAACATGGTGTCTCTTTCCCCTCTTCTGTTGTTATTTTATTTTATTATTTTATTTTATGTTATGTTATGTTTTTATTATTTATATCAAACTTCTTAATTGCTCATCTCTCTCACAGAGGGCTTCTGGGCAATGTACAGTTTAATCAATATAATAAAACATTAAAAACCAAATAATTTAAGATTAAATTTTTTAAGAAAATGAAAATGATGGGTTCCTTCTACCTTTTTTGAATGCTTAGGCACGAACGTACACATTTACTTTCTCCATCGGTTGCTGCTTTTGTCAATAAATTACCCCTGTGCTCCCAGAGGCTTTGTATTGTAGTAGCTGAATCTTTTTAACAAGGATCCAGGTAGGCTGAAAGCATTGTCCATGGATATATAGATAGATAGATTTCCATCTCTGCTGCTCGTGCTTTTTCCCTTTTCTTATTTATTGTGCAGCCTCTTTCATTTTATCTATAACAGGTATTTTTATTGCTCTGCCATGGCTCTCTGATCCTCTTATGCTTGGTTGCATCACTTTGTTATTGTGATCTGTCTTTCCCAGAATACCAAGAGGCCACTCAACAAAACAAGTATTTGAGGTAAAACTCACTTCTCTTGCTGTACTTGACTGAATGGGTGAATATCTTCTTCTTTTCTCCTTAGCTTTTGTTTTAATTTCCTTTCAAAATAGCTCTGAGGGGATTGGAACTGATTTCACAGAATATAAATGGGGGAGTGGAAGAGATGAGAATGGGTTGGGAAGTCTCACAAGTATACTGCAAATCCCCTCAGCTTATTTTCAACTTTAATTTCATTTGTACTTGGCCATTCCAACACTGTGGGGAACTCTGCCTTACACAATTCTCTCAAAAGTCTTCATCCACTGTAAAGGAGGTTCCACTTTAATTCCATTTTGCTTGAAAAATTATACTGGATTTCTCTGGATGCGTTTTTGTGCTTGCTTGGTTGTTGGAAATAGCAGTGGGTGTGATTCCTGGTTTGTGGGGGGTCATTTTCTGTGAAATTCTTACTGTCACTCTGAAACCTCCCTAATGGCCCCCCACTTTCCAATTTGAAAATTCCCTTGATCCCTTGATTTTTATTAAATCTTAGGGTTTTCATAAAAATGTAAGAGGGCAGGGAGACTTATTTATTTATTTTTACCCCACCTTTATAATTTCTATAAATATCTCAAAGTGACAAGCATACTCCTTCCTCCTCCTATTTTCTCTACAACAACAACAACTCTGTGAGGTGAGCTGTGTTGAGAGAGAGTGACTGGCCCAAAGTCACCCAGCTATAGGAGAAGAGCAGACAGAGCTGGGGGATGGAGTTAAGTGAGTCATTAGCATAGAGTCATTGCATTCCCACAAGTGTTTCAAGTTCTACCCCTCTTGAATTCTGTTGACCTTTAACTGGTGCAAATTGTTAATTCTCAAAATGACTTTAGCTGAAGCCATGTTATTTTTTACTTCATTTCTTAGTTGCTATATATATGGGGAGAGGGGGAATTATGGAGTGTGGGATAATCTTCTCCCAGGTGCCAGACATAACAGCAATAAGGCCTGTGGGAATCAAGGTCATCTCAACGAGAGTTTGTAACAGCCAGAGAGAGTTGAGCAGCCTGCCATCTATCTGGTTGGTTAATGTGACCAGTGACACTAGTGGGTAAGGTGATATCTATTTCTTTTATTATACTGAAAACACTGGAAATATTTAGAGTTGGTTTCACATTTGAACATGCCAATATGATGTATCCGATAAAGGAAATCTTTGAGAAAAGCTACAGCTTCAAGAGTCCTGAATTGATTGGGATCATTACTTGGAACCATGGCACATCAATTTAGTGCTGAACTTTAATTAACTAAAATATTGCATGTAAGTGTTGAGGTAATTCCCCCTTAGGAGAATGAGCACATACAGGGAGACATATAGAGAGTAGTGTTTGAATAATACACACAGAGAACACAGATACACT
>BHFT01080937.1:0-17553 GCA_004320025.1 Laticauda laticaudata
TCTGTGGTTTCTTCCCCAAACCCCAAAAACTTTAACCTTAGACTGTCTACTATTGACCTCACCCCTTTCCTAAGAGTCCTGTAAGGGACGTGCATAAGCACACCAATCGTGCCTACCATCCCTGTCCTATTGTTTTTTATTTTTCCTATAAGTATCTATCTCATGTATTCAAAACTATATTTATTTTTGTACCTGTATTTTGTAAGCAAACCAAATAAATACTAAAATACGAAAAGTTCAACAGTTGTAAACTCCAAGACTCAGTCCATTTATTTTTCTAAAACTGGCCTGAAATAATGACAGCTTTAGGGTCAGCCCTGAACCTAATGGGAGAAAAATAATGATGACATTGTGCCCAGTTTTTGCTATATCACAGAGCCTGCAGACCAAGAATACAACTCTTCCATTATCATACAGTCTCTGCCATCATCATTACATAATGCAGGTCTGAAAATAAAATTTATTTTTTTTTACTTCTGTATCCAACTGGCTCTTCTGTCAGTTCAGTTGTCATAGATCTTACTATGACAAAGTTCAGTTAATTCAAGGCCTCAACAAATATATGAATCTTGATTCAGGTATTGTTTTATATGCCTGGTTTAGAGAAGGTGTGGATAATCATGATTAACCATGATCAAGTTAGTGTCAATCCTGGAGCCATATTGGAAAGTCTTCAGGATTGCCACTGGAAGGCTGGATAGAGATGTCAGAGGAGGGGGGAGTAGTTATGGAAATATGTAGCCAAAATAACATTCTTTCTCCTGGGAAACAAGGACACTCTCACCAGTACCTGGTGGGGCGTGGATGGAGTCATCTGGGGTCTCTATGACCTGATTGTGGCATGTGATGGTTGTGTGTCGTGGGATGAAGAACTTTGGATTTTAATTTGGGTGGGATCTTCAGTCAGGTTTTCACCAGCTGTGGTAATATAACATGTCTAATAAATATATACTTTGAGCAAACCACTGACCTTGGAGTTTTGATTTCATCTGGGCTGTTACTTGAAACCCTGATAGTGAGGTTCTTTCTTCCTAAAAGGAAAAAAAGTCTGCACATGTATTGTGTAGTCAGTGGTAGGATTCAAATTTTTTTACTACTGGTTCTGTGAGCGTGGCTCGGTGAGCATGGCAGGGGAAGGATACTGTAAAATCTCCAGTCAGAGGTAGTATTTGCTGGTTCTCCAAACTGCTCAAAATTTCTGCTACTGGTTCTCCAGAACTGCTCCGAACCTGCTGAATACCACGTCTGTGTGTAGTACATGATAACAGTATCTGTTATAAAACAGTGTTATAACTTGAGTTGGGTGGGGTTACTCCTAGGGAAGTCTCCTGTAATTAAGCAGATCAGCTCTATTGCCACATGGCAGCTTTATTCATTATCACAATTCATCCATACTTTGACATTCAAAGGTAAATTGATTTTCAAGGTTGAAGGTTGTTGCCTAACTGAGGCTATCCTTTATTTCCTTCTGCTCTTTGTTACAACTGGATAGCTCCAGCTGCTACAATCTGGTAGCAAAGATTTGCAGAATTGCTATTGCTTCAAAGCAAATGCTTCTGCTATGCTGAAAAGAGAAAGCAGATTTATAGCAATTTCTTGGGATATTTTGAGCCTAAATACTTAGACTGTTCATTTGTTGTATGCTGGTATCTTCACTGGGAAACTCATGCTATTTGCAGCATCCGTGAACAAAATGATCTTTTACAGGGTTAGCTCAAAGCAACCAAAACTAGCTGCAAAGGGATGGAAAGATATTTCTGGCTCCTGTATTTCAAACACTATGTAATTATTTAGAGCATCAATCTATAAAAATATTTATTTCTAATTATCATATTTAATTCATGTATTACATTATATGACCATAAACATATTTTTTCTTCTGAATTAGGCATGCACTTAAGCATAAAAAACAGATGGGTGACCTTGAACCATCATTCTTTTTCAACTCAACCTATTCACATGTTTGTTATTGTTGGGAAATTGGAAGGAAAAATAGTATGTTTTCTGCCTTGAGTTATTTATAAAAATAATAAAGGCAGTATAAAAATTAATTTGTTGATTAGTTAATTCATTAATACTGGCAAATAAAAAGCAGACACATCAATATTCTGGATTTTTTTTCTACTTCCCAATCTAGACTACAATCCTGGTGATTTCCATGTAAATACTAACCAGGTTTCAGCCTCCTCAACTTTTTTTATAATGTTTTATAATTTTTATTTTCACATTAATCCAAAATTATTAGTTACATCCGCCTATCTGGGCATTAATTAATGCTTTGATCCTAAATTTATTTTACTATTTAAGTGTTAAGGGAGAAGTGAGCAAGAGAAGATCAAGAGAAGAAGAAAAGGAGAAAACATATAAACAGCTGGATTTGAACTAAAGATTATCCAATTCAGCAACCAATGTCATATGGAAAATTAGATCCCCGAGGGAAACTTGTGTGCAAGACATTAATAGTATAAACCTCTCTTGCTATTATTATATTAAAAAGTGTTCCACAATGAAATGGGAAATACATAATGTGAAGCTAATAGCATGAAGGAAGGAGAAAACTTACACATAACTGCATAAACCCATTTTAATGCTCTTACTTAAGAAAATCAACAGTAAAAGACCTAAATGTGTGGGTACGTGTAGAAAAACATATCCTACTTTTCTTGCATTTATAGTCAAAAAATAAACTACAATGATTGAAGAACTAGTAATAGAGACACCAAAAAGAAACAGATCATTAATGAAATCTGCAAGGTAGGTTTTGCAGTTCTGTTCATAGCTACATCAAAATAAAGCCCAACTGAATTCAGTGATGCTTTCTTCTGACTAAAGTCATTCAACTTATGACATATACTGATCAATAGAATATTAAACAAGAGCAAAGCCCATTCCCTACTCGCACTGATGTTACCTACTTTGGGTAATGAAACATCTGCAAGAAAACAACCAAGCTCAGAGAATAGAAAGGACTTCTCATTTCAATCCTGAGTTACAAATATTCTCCTTTATCAGTAGTGACCTTCAACAAAAGATATTTGTTGAAATGCCACTTTTCATTACAATTAGAAATGCACACTATCCTTACAAAAGTATTACCATTTCACCTGTTATTATGAGCTAGATAGAACGTTTATTAAAAATAATAATCACAGTCTTCAGCCTCTCCTGGATAACTTGTCTTTTTCTCTGGCTTCCTCTATGCTGTTTTGTCTTGGGAATTCTGTTGCTATCACAAATCCTATCGAAGTCACTGCCAAAATTAATTTTTAATGAAAAGAAACTGGATTCAGTCAGTTTAATTAATTCAGTTTCTGACATGACGTTGTTCAAGTTTTGTCTTTTCCATTTGCTGATTTGGTAAACTGCTTAAAGAGGGCTGTAAAGCACTGAAAAGCAGTTATTGCTTCATATTTCCTTACAAAAGAATTTTTCCCCTTCTGTTCAATTTGAGACAGCCTGCAGTTTCCTTGCAAAAGTTTTTCAGATGCAGTTGCCTCCCTCCTACAACTTGCCTCCTTCCCATTGCCTCCTTCCTACAGCTGAGAGAAAGTGACTCACTCAAGGTCCCCAAGCTGTCTTCATATCCAAGGTAGAACTCATAGACTCCCAATTTCACAAAAGAACTACTACCATCAATATCATCAAAAGATTCAGTGTTAGACTATTTGATAATTCCCACCTATCTGGAATATTGCTAACAATGATAACTTCATTTATTTCATTATCCTATTCTTAAGATAATTTTCTTATTTTCTCTATAGATGTTATTAATAGCTACTATTTTATCCATTAATGTTTTGTTTTTAATCTGCTTTCTTAGGACTAAGGTATTGTTAAAAAAGAGAAATATTTTTATGTGAATATAAAGAATGTATGAAGCAATTTCTCAGTTATTGCATGCAGCCCAATGTTTTCTGAAATAGAACTGCAATGGATTTGATGAAAAGTATGAATTATTCAAAACAACAAGTCCAAAATTATCAAGCTGAAACGCAGCTGCATTGTTTTAACATTTTCCTGATTCGTTCCACTTTCATTTGATATATTTCTATGGAAGAGAAAACAAGTTAACATCCACAAAGAAGGAACTCCACTCAGACCAATTGTCAGCAGCATCAGGTCAGTCACCTGCAACATTGCAAGACATTTAACCACTTTATTAACTCCTCTGGTCAGCAACACCATCCATCTTATCATTATTCAAAAGGCAACAGGACTTTCTTAATTTTTTTTAAACATTTTGCTTCTCATCCAAAAGCTTTGCCACTTCTGATTGAATAGTGGGAAAGGATTTGTTTATTTGTTTTTCAAAAAATAATCAACAAAGTCCAGTTGCTTGTTGAAAAGTATCTTTGGGACAACCCTGACCTGGATGATTGAGAATTTCCTGAGACAAAACAAGCCACTATGGAGCAGTAGTTAGAGTGCAGTACTGCAGGCTACTTCTGCTGACTGCTAGCTGACTGCAATTTGGCAGTTCAAATTTCACCAGGCTCAAGGCTGACTCACCCTTCCATCCTTCAGAGATGTTTAAAATGAAGATCCTGATTGTTGGAGGCAATATGCTGACTCTGTAAACTGCCTAGAGAGGGCTGTAAAGCACTGAAAAGTGGGCTATAAGTATAAATGCTATTGCTATTGCTAAAGTTTCAAAAATTTGAAACCTATTTTACTATTTCAAATAGGAGAGAACATTTACAAAACATGGGGGCATCTTGTGTTGATGTGCTAAAGTGAAGTGTCATGGATTTTTTTGACTGAAAATCCTCTTAGGTTCCTTAGATCTCATAACTGGATCAAATTAGATATATAGAGCTGGCTCTATAAAATTTCTATAAATGTATAGAATCATAGTGACACATTAGTTAGAATGCAGTATTGCAGGCTAAGTCTGTTCACTGCCAGGAGTTCAGTTCTGACTGGCTAAAGGTTGACTCAGCCTTCCATCCTTCCAAAGTTGGTGAAATGAGGACCCATGTTGGTGACTCTGTAAACTGAGAGAGAGAGCTATGAAGCGGTATATAACCCTATAAACTCTAGGTCTGTAGTTGATATAGACAACTCATCCAGTTATTATGAATGGACAGAAACCTTAGAAAGGGGTGAGAAATGGAAATGTTGTCCTTTCTTTCTACTCTCCAGGACTCTGGATAGTTTAGGTCTTCTGATGTCAGAGAATTATGGCAAATTGCTCTGTTTTATTAATCCTTTAGGAGTATTCATAATTTAGTGTTATGTTAGCAGTGAATACAATATTAGAAAAATACACATTAAGATAAAAGTTCAGTAATGTTAAAAGAGGTTGGGAGAGTTGAAGAGATTTAGTGACATATGATCAATTCTACATATCCAAGGCTTTCAGAGTGAAGTGCTTAACTGCAAATGATTTAAGTAAACAAGCAAACAAATATAAAGTTCTCTTACATGTATGTATATGCACCATGATGGTGCAGTGGTCAGATTGCAGTATTGCAGGCTACTTCTGCTGACTGCCAACTGCCTGCAATTTGGCAATTCATATCTCACCAGGCTCAAGGTTGACTCAGCCTTCCATCCTTCCAAGGTTGGTAAAATGGGGACCCTGATTGTTGGGGGCAATATGCTAACTCTGTAAAGCACTTAGATATGGCTGTAAAGCACTGTGAAGTGGTATATAAGTCTAAGTCTGCTATATATTTTTATGGAAATAAAAATTATTTGACTTCCTTCTATTTTATCCTAATTACTAGTTTATACTAATTACAAATTCATCTTAGGAGAAAATTATGGCTTTCCTTAAAATATAGCTGCCAGATCCTTACACTACCTTTGGATAATTTTAACATTTTCTAAGGCAAACTTAATCCATCATAGTCAAAATATCCATTCATTCAACAATGAGTTCAGTACAACAGTGCAACAAAATTGGTCATAATTAAAATAAGTCAACTAAGTCTTGACAACTATTTCTTTTTTTATCAAAATACAGATCTATGAAACTGAAAAGAAATGTATGTTATTTTAATATGCCAGTTGTAGAAAAGGACTGAAGAAATACCAGATACAATCACTAAGTACCAGTGGAGATATTTTTCTGCTTGCTTTTCTAACTTGCAGATTTTATGTGGAAATAAATCCCAGTAGTTTCTTTGGAACTCCTTCCTATACAACCACACATAGAGTTACTCTATGTAACATGGGCAACTAATTCTTCCTGAGTTTCAAAGGTGATTGTGCTGGGATTGCTTTTCGCTGTCTTTTATGATACTCTCTACACGACACAATACAAAATCTTTCTTTCATTCTGACTAATTCATTTGGGAGTGCTTTTGTTCCTTTCATTCAACACCTGGCTGACAAAATTCTGTAGAAAATGTGCATTTTTCAGTTTCCTGTGTAAGTGCTGGGGAAGGGAGCTATAAAAAAGCTGAATACCAAGAGCACGGAAATGATCAAGACATACCATTCAGCAACTTGGTGACCTACTTTTTATGAGGGTAATTACATTTTTGAAGTCACCATTTTGTTTGTAAAGCTACACTTGTAGGATGTCAGTAGATCAGCTGATCAGCTAAGAAGTTTCTGAATGTCTTCAAAGATTGGCAGAAACATATAAGAGACTCTGACCACAATAGTCAAAAATCAAAACTAAGAAGAAGAGAAAGGGGAGTGATGCAAGTAAGTCAAAGAAAACATAGCTGGCTAAGAAGAGAATATTTATGTCAAATAAAAATAACTCAGAATGGATAAATAAAATAATGATGTGGAATAGCTGGAGCAATAATAACAATGACAGTGGTGCAGTAACAATATGATAATAATAGTAATAAAAAAACAAAAGTAGTACCAAAAGAAATAGGCATCTTGGAACTAGAGTTCCAAGAACTAGAGTTGCATCTATGCAACTAGAGCATAACTTAAACACCATCAGCATTAACAAAATCACCACTAGTCAATTACAAAAGGCAGCTGTACTGAGAACAGCTTACATCCTCCTATGATACCTTTCATATCATTAAACAACCACAGCTGTCTATCCCAGGATCTTGGGAAGGGTTCGATAGATGGACAAACATGCCAAATCCAGTCTGATATCAGACTGCTTGTGTGATCAACCATGGAATAAGTTAAAAGTTGTTAAAATGTTGAAAGCTGTGTTTAATGTAACACAAGAATTCAGTAGGGCTCAGTTTTAGAATCTATCGATTTCTGGGATCATCAATGGCATAAAGTAGGTTAGTGGCTTAGGTGATGGGCTGAGACTAGGCAACCCAGCTTTAGATTCCTAACTAGGAACCCTGTGATTTTGGTTCAATGCCATGCTTCAGTTCAGTCTACCTGTGTGCACGGTGTGCTGTTGTGAACACAAGATGACATTATAATGTAACAATAATGGTGAAAACTGTAATATTAATATGATTGCTTTATTTATGTGGTAGAATCTCCAGTTAGAATGGGGGGGGGGGCTAAATGTATAGTGGGGGCTAAACTTTCTGCAGAGCAGAAAGCAGCACAAGCCTTATTTCCTAGAGTCCCTGAAGCTTATCTGATCATTCCCAAGAAAATGCAGTCTGGTGAGATTCTTGTAAATAGGCATTGCATCAAAGAAGTAACTTTAATTTACTCTGAATATGGGATAGATTCTCTATGCCTGACAATCAGTTAGCTACTCTTTGGTGGAAGAGAAAGCTGTTCTAAACAGGAAACATGTTCTTAAAATGTCAAACAGCTCTTTGAATTATCTTCTTGAGTTTCTGTCTTGTTGTTTTGCTTAGTGTCCTGTAAGGGGGAAAATATCGTGCAATTTTCTGGCAATTTATGCAAGAGAGTTTGCTTCTGAAATTTATTTAAAAAAAGGAGAGAATCTTAATGAATTTCTCACATGTAGACGGAGTATGGTGTTCTCATACTTGCTTATGTTATGAATGAGAGAATGAGACAGAATTATGAATGTTATGAATGTTATGAGAGAGAAAATGAACATCCTGTCTTTTGTTGTCCAATCATCTTTCCAGTAGTCTGCAACTTTGCTTCCCATGCCTCATTTCAAAGTAAGACACAATGAATGTCTCTTGTATAGTTTTTTAAATTGGGATGTATGGCTGCTAGAAAAAGTTAAAACAATGGAAAGATGCAGAAACAAAAAACAGTTGCAGTTATGCTGTCCATTACTTCAACAATACAGTGAAAATGCCAAGGGGTGTGTGTGTGTGTATGTGTGTATTTGCTTTCTTATGTTTTCGTGGGTATTTATATGGTATTTAGGTTTCTTCGGGTGTTTTCCCACGTCTTCATATTTGTGCTTTCATATTTGTGCTTTCATATTTGTGCATTATAGCGACGTTTTGGCAGAATCTATCTGCCATCCTCAGGCCTATGTATTGTCATCCTCAGGCCTATGTATTCTTTTTAATCTTGTGTGTCAGGCTTGGCAGTCATTTTTTGTTTGAATTTGGTGCTGGCTTTCTGCTTTATTTGAATGGTTTTTTTCCTCATCCTGATTGCCGAGGAGTCTAGGTCTGTTGTTATTGGTCTTCGAGTTGCTGTGTTCTTGATTGGTTGGCAACATTGTGTTTTGTGCATTGGGGTTTCTTAGTGCAGCTTGGTTTCTTGTGAATGGCCGATAATTATTTATTAAGAAGCTAGGTTTTATTTGGGTAGCTGGCTGGGGCGTGTTTGGGCTGTTTGTGAGTGCAGGCTTCCAGATGATTGATAGTCTGGTGGAGTCATCTCTTCTATTCATACTATTAGGTCTTTTATCAATTTCTATGGATTCTCTCATGATTCTGGAGCCAGGGTTTTCTATAGGGTTTGGTGCCATTGAAGTCGATTTTAGAGAAGGAAGTTGAAAGCATTTCAGCTATGGAAGAAGGGGCTTTTCATTCAAATGAAAATTTAAATCTTTTGTACCATAGTTCTTCTACAGTACTTTTCTCGTTTTCTCAATATATTCAAAAGATTATTTGACTTGTTCTCCAGCAGTATAGCAATAGAATTTAGACTTATATACCACTTTATAGTGATTTACAGTCCTCTCAAAGTGGTTTGCAGAGTCAGCCTATTGCCCCCAATAATTTGGGTCCTCATTTTACCCACCTCAGAAGGATGAGTCAACCTTGAGCCTGATGGGATTCGATCTGCCAAATTGCAGTGGGAGCAGCTTGCAGTACTGCACTCTAACCACTGCGCCACCGAGGCTCCATATGCTATTGGAATGAATATCATGTTGTTCTAAATGTGATGATGGTAGATGTTGGCAGCTTATAGAGATTATTAGGGATTTAAATTATATTCACTTCATAGTGTAAGAGCAATAACACGAACTAAATTGATGGTTAATTTTCTAGCAATTTTTAATTTTTTACCATCTTTAGAAAATGAATGGCTTGGTACCACTTCCGGCAAATAACCAATATTGTCTTTGAAGATCCTATTTAATCTATTACACTGATTATATTCTTTCCATAAATGCACAAATGGTACCATGGTATCGACATACAATTCACTAGCATCTTTTTATGATCCCCAGAGTCTGATTTATATTGACTGTTTCCTAGTATGATTTGATTGCTTATTGTACCCTATGACTATCATTAACCTTATGATTCTTGACTCTTGACAAATGTATCTTTTCTTTTATGTATACTAAGAGCATTTGTACCAAAACAAATTCCTTGTGTGTCCAATCATACTTGGCCAATAAAGAATTCTAATTCTAATTTTACACTGTGAAAACTGAGAAATACAGAGCAAAATTTCTTCCTTCTCCTTTGAAAATACCTGAAACCTTTCCTGAAATAAACAAATCCTTGAATCAATAAAATTATGTGTTATTGCTCTCATGCTTTATTTTCACATTCCACTCTGAGGTAGATTTGAAATTCAGCAATTGACAGTATATTTCCATTGCTAAAGACAAAAAGTTCTTAATTAACTTCCTTCCTTTCCTTACCATTCTGACTTTACAAGCTTAAAAGAACATCTGAAAAAACACAATGAAAAATGAACAATACTTACAACCATACCGTTTAGGGACACCCAGCAATCTTCTGGGAAATCTTGAAGCAATGGGACCAAGAACTGAAGGCAACCGTCCCAATGGCAAAGAAGCAACATCATTCCAATGAGATTGAAGATTCTCACCACAGCACTGGCTAGATCATAGGTCATGTGGAAAATCTGCAGGTAAAATTACAGACAATACGCAGTCATCAAAACCAAGATTTTACCATTGAATTATGCCTCATTAAGGAAAACCAATAGTGGGCTGAACTGTCCAAATCCTATAAAGTAGTGCCATCAAGATTATATTGTGGAAATAAAATCCTTAGAGACTGAGCAGAACTGAGAATAAAAGACAATCATTCTGGAAAGGCAATAGAACATTGGACAAATTTGTATTCATCCATTATGTTATATGATATATTATCTCCTAACATAAACCAGCTACATTAAATTAACATATAACTTCAAACGAATGTCAGTAAATAACCATTAAACCATAATTGCTTTTTTTTTTCTTCACTTGATTCACTTTTTAGTTTTACATTTTTTAATTAAAGATAGGTCAATAATTTATTAAATGGATTTCTTCATGATTTGTTGAATGATTACAATCCTATCACACTGAAGTAGTTGAAGCATGGCCTGGAACACTCAGTACAAAAGTATCAGAAGGACAACTCTAAATTCAAATAGTAACCATGTCTTTTATCACAATGAAATATAATTACTAGAGGGTCTTTTCATTATTCATGAGAAAATATTTTTGCAGGCATCATTGATTATGAGAATGTTATTTTACTGGAATGGTATGATCAAGATTTATTTGATCAGAATTATCAGAATGTATGTCTCTCTGTGAAATGTAAATGGCCAAATGTGAAGTATAATAGAGACAACCATGCTGCTCAGAGGTGGTATTCAGCAGGTTCTGACCAGTTCCGGAGAACCGGTAGTGGAAATTTTGAGTAGTTCAGAGAACTGGCAAATACCACCTCTGACTGGAGATTTTACACTATCCTTCGCCTGCCACACCCACAGAACCAGTAGAAAAAATTTTTGAATCCCACTACTGATACTGTTATATTCTATGATGGAAAATGCATGTTGCAAATCAGTGTTGATGATATTTACTTAAAAGTGTTACTCAAATTATTAAATTCAAAAAGCACTATATCACTATAATATCACTATAATATGGAGAGCAACAATATGCATCTGAAAAGTTCATATCCTTTTCCTTACATCCAAACAAATGTAACCATTTTTATACCTAAGGAAGAAAGCAAAGTTACTGGAGAACAATAATCTGTAATATATGAAGTAATAAAATAATTTACTATTCAATAAGAGGAAAAGCATGTTTTAAACACAGAAACGAAGAAAAAGAAGAAGAGAGAGAGCTGAGTGATTGGCCCAATTTGTCTAAATTTAAAACTGAGCTTGATGTAGAAGAACCATTTAGAAGGAGCTTAGAGAATCAATTATAACCATATACTGAAAAAAACTCAGTATACAATTTTGTTACTATAAGGAGGGTCAGAGAGAAACTTAGTCAGGCTTTCAAGGTTTTGTTATAACAGGGTATTTTAACAAAACCTTGAAAGCCTAAGTTTCTCTTATCATTCCTGGTTTTCCTGTAAACGTAAGACATGAATGTCACCCTCAATTTCCTAAATTATTATTATCATTCTATGGATTCCTCACCACAACCACAATTTTCAGCAGTTTGAAAAATAGATTAATTGTGACATGACTTTCAAAGAAGGAGAATTTTAATGAAATGATCATATGTATTCTTAGACATAATATGAGATGGATGAGGAGTGGAAATTAATGCCCTGTCTTTTATTGTATACAGGTATTCCTAGTTTACCATGGTTATTCAAAGTTATGACTGAAAAAGGGGATTTACAACTGATCTTTGAAGTTTTGGTTGATATAGCACCCCTGTGATTGTGATCTGGCTATTTGGCAACTGGATCACATGATAGTTGCAGAATACCAAAGACACGTGATCATCTTTTGCAACCTTCCCTGCCAGCTTTCCACAAGCAAAGGCAATAGGGAAGCCATTTGATAATGCTGTACTTTGCTCTGCTAAGTGCTTACAACCAGCCCAACCTGGCCTAGCTTTGTGAGCCACATGTCACATTGCCCTGCCCAGCAACAGCCATCCTTGGTACTTGCTCATGGCTTATCTGCCTGCTGGTTTGCTTGGGACTCGTGATCCTTATTTAACAATGGCAATAAAGAGTGCTGGAGTTGCCATTGCTAAGTAATGCGATCATGTGACAACAAACTTTATGCCCATATTGTTTATGGAAATTCTGGTCCCAATAGCTGAGGACTACCTGTAATTTTCTTATTAGGTGACTGCAGTCTTCCGAGCTTACCACATTTCAGTTGAGTCTGAAGAAAGCAGGAAAAATGTAATATTAACTCCTCCCATGGGGAAGAGTTCAGAGTAATGGAAAGTTATATCACAGAAAGTGTTAGTAGCACACTCTTTTCTAGTCTAACAATACAAAAATGTAGCAAAATTCAAAAGAAATTACTAAGTACCCTGACAATAATATAAAAATACAGGAGATTTGTTGTAGGGGAATATTTTGGCATAGTTATAAACTATCATCTACAAACATTCATACTATTCTTTTTTTTTTTGGTTAAGTTTTATTGATTTTTAAAAGCAAACAAAAAACAAACAAAACATAAAAATATCCATCTTTCTTCCATAAATATACAAGCAGTGTGTCGGTTGGTTTGCAAATTTTTTGTGCTTTGATTTCATAGTCTCTGTTACCGAGTTTACATTACATGATAACAATTAAATTCTTTTATTATTATCAATCAAAAATTGAATATCCTAGTATTATTATTAATCAATCATTTGACTATAATTTTGTTCATTCATTACTTTGCAGATAGCTATACTTCACTTAGTTTATTTATAACAATTCATATCGTCCTTCCAAATCTATCCTAGAAACATTTTAATATTATAATAATAATAAAAAAGAAAAGAAAAACATCTTTATAGATTCATTATTTTAAAAATTCTACATATTCTATTATTATATTTTGTAATCTAGCCATTGATAGAAAAGGTCCCAAATTTTGTAAAATTGTTTATCCCTCTGTTCTCTAATTTAATATGTCAATCTACTATTTCACACATGCCAGTTATTTTCTGCCTTGATAGTTTCTTCCTGCGATGGTATTTTCTCATTTTTCCAATTTTTAGCAAATACAATCCTAGCTGCTGTTAATAAAATTTACAATCAAATATTTTAAATCTTTGCTGTATGTATCAGGTAGAATTGCCAACAAAAATATCTCTGGTTTTAAATCTATATGCTTTTTAGTCATTTTTTCTAACCACGTGTAGATTTTAGTCCAATATTTTTTTGCATCCGCACAAGTCTACCACATATGGTAATATGAGCCAGGTGTCTGATGACATTTCCAACAACTTTCGGATTTATTCTTGAACATTCTTGCTATTCTTGTCGGGGAAAATGCCACTTGTAAAACATCTTATACAAATTTTCTTTAAATGCTGTTGACATTGCGATGAAACATTCAAACTATTCTTAGATTAAATATATCAGTTTGAGCAAAACTGATCTTTTCAATGTTTTGACATTTCTGACTATTCAGAATTTGACGTTTCCAAAGTTTAGTTTTGTTTTTTTAAGTAGCCTAGAGAAGTTAACAATGTACAACTGCTTTTATATTGCCAATAGCGTTTGATGGTTTGGAGAAAATGCAGTATTTAATGGTAAGGAGAAGGCAATCTAGCAGCCTTCTGCTAATATTTATGTAGAATTTTCTTGATTACCCACTACTTTAGTATACCATTAATTTAGCTGGAGTGACTACAAATATTCTAGACTAGCTGGGTGACTTTGGTTATTCTCTCTCAGCCAAGCCCACCTCTTCTTATTGTTGACAAAAAAATAGGAGAAGGAAGGAGTATTTGGTATGCTTATCATCTTGAGTTATCTAAAAAATAATAAAGGTGGCATAAAAAATAAATTTGTTGATGTGATAGTTGACTGATAAAATGAATAAGCCTGACTTAATAATTTGTTAAAAACTGAAGCTTTTTAAAATTAAGCTTTTAAGAACTGAATCTGTCATCCATCTACAGACATATACTTACTCTCTGGAATATATTTTTCCTTAAAAATTACAGAATTGATACCTTTTTTGCTTGGAAAACTGTACAAAATACAGCAAAAAGGATTTTTTTTAAAAAAACTGTAAGTATATATGTTTCATTCCCATGAGTAAATCTGTAAAGTTGCAATTTATACTGCAACTTTCATGTTGATTATGATATGGGCAGAAAACATCATTGAACTATAAAACACATTTGAAATTTGCATAGCTGAAATGAGAAATTCATTTTAATGTATTTGAAAGCATAAAATAACTTGTCATGCTACTTGAACCCTGGAGATTTACAGTATGTTAGCCTGTCACCCCTGCAAATTCTGAATGGTAGGCCCGTCAAATCTGGAGGGTACCAGGTAGAAGCAGCTGTATATATGTATCACTGATATGAGGTTTGAGATAATGTTAAATATAAATTTTAGCTCAGTTTATAATCTCTGTCATAACCTTTTAAACTGAGACTTTAAAATAAATCTAGAAATTTTCGAAGCCATAAAGTTGCCAATATGCTTCTGTGCACAGTAGCATCTTTTCCTAGCCATTTGTTGCCTTCAGGGAAAATCAAGCCTTCGTAAATCTTCCCAGAGACTATTCTCATTCCTACAGGCGACGACTCATTCATGTACAAACCAACAAATTAATCCGACCAAGGAATCACATCCACATTTACGAGCAAATATAAGACATATGCTTGAGGTCACAAATGCTTTATAAAACCAAACTAATTACACCATCTAACCTCTTTTTCGAAAGTTCACAAATCTTTTTCTACCCAACAGCTATGTGTTAATTAACATTGTTAACTAATGTTAACAACCCCGAAGCTGATTTGACATTTCCAATTTGTAGGGGTTTTTTTTCCCTTGCAGCCTTCAGAAGCTAGTAAGAGGTAGCCTTGTATGGCATTATCAATATTGAAAGTGTTCAAATAAGGGTATCTCAAAGGCGATGCTGTTCTCAAACAAATTTTGAGGAAAGAAAGATTCTGTTCACTGACAGGGCACTGACAACAAGGGATGTATGATGTTCCTGGCCAATGAGGGAGATAAATGGATTTAATCCTAGCAAAAATGATGAGAACAATGTGAGGGATGACAGGGCTATTAACTCCCTCTGCACCCCCAGTTTCTGTGGTTCAATTTTTACATAGTGAGTAGTTATCCTCCTGTCACTATCCAAATAACCAGGTCTTGCTAATCTGCATTGTGAAATTGTGTTTTTTAAAATCTCTTTTTAATGTGTATCTGAATTTTTTAAAAATTGAATATTTCCACATTAAAGTACAAACTGCCCTCCCCCACACACACACATTCCAAAAATAGGGCATGTTTTACTTTTATATTCACTTCTGTTACTTTCTAATGCATCCTATGAGGCATGGATATGAACTGGAGCAACAAATGCTGTAAAACACAGTGCAGATGTGACTGCATGCACACAGCTATATTGAGCTTTGTTTGTGCAGTTTTATTCTATCACTGCAATTTTATTCTATCATCAAATTTATTCTATGATGAACATTGAACTGAACTTGGAACACTGATCTGGGATTTGGATAGCCATATATCAATGCACTGATGTTTGTGGTAGTATCAAGACAGGGACCCAAGGAAGAACAGAAATTAAAGAAACTGAAACCAGCTGCAACAACCCTAACTTCCAATAACTGAAAGAGCTGAGGTTATATCAGCTTTTATATAAACAATCATTTGATGAATAGGTGAATTTGGACTGATGAATTAGTGATTAGTAAACATGGGGAAATGGACAAGAATTTTCTGAGGGTTTAGGATTTATCCTTGTTTATTGCATTTTAATTAAACCCATAAATCTATCTTTCTGGAAAGTCATTTAAGAATTGGATGGATGGATGGATGGAGGGAGGGAGGGAGGGAGGAAGAGTGGCAAAAAGGGATGGATGGAGGGATATATCCAAACTTCCTAGGTGGCAAAACCAACTTTAATAATGTATTAATATATTAACTATTTATTAAATCACTGGTATTTCTGCCTCCTGGTCCCCACCCTGGGCTAGTTTATTTGAATTCGGGTTCTGTATATGCATTATAAAATGCCTCACATTTTAAAAGTTAAATGCATATCTATTTTTATTTTGTGCTGAACTATTACTGTCCTCAAATACACTGAGAATTAAGTATGCACTAGGACTTCATTAAGTAACGCTGCCTTCCAGGCATAACCAAAAAAATTACATTCAGCAGCTTTTTCACATGTACCGTCTCAGACACAGCTTTCATTTTGAGCATGACTGTTACAAGCTATGTAGGGCATTGGGACCACACACTTTAAAGATACAGTCATCAATAAGAAAGCTCTGTTTATTTTCCGCGGGCATTGAATCAAGTGAACAGTTTGAAATTGATCTTTTTGCCAAGAATTCCCTATCAACAGTAGTTATGCCTCTCTATCATAGAAGCTGGATTGATTGGCAATGCTCAAAAGCTTTCCTCATTAGTTTTTATGTGTTCTGGCAAATGGGGCAGCAACTTGTACTATATGAGATATAATAATCACTCTCATCTAGGGCTGAGCAAATATCTTTAGTTTTTACTCTTCAGTTCTTTTACTCTTTAGTTCTTTCATTTTTCCAATTTAAATTTATTCTAACTCACTTTCCTTTTACAAACATTTATGACTACTTCTCTAGTATTTGTGTATGGAGGACTTTCCTTGACTGCAGCTCTTGCACCCACAGCCAAAAGTTTGTAGGTGACATCCCTGGAAGCAGAAGTGGTATTCAGCGGGTTGTGACCAGTTCTGGAGAAACAGTAGCAGAAAATTTGAGTAGTTCAGAAAACTGGCAAATACCACCTCTGGTTGGCCCCGCCCCCATCTATTCTCTGCCTCTGAGTCCAAGCTGATTGGCTGGGTCTTCTTTAGTTGCCCTGCACAGGAGAAAGGAGCTGGAAAGCAGGTTAGTGGGATGGGAAGGGAATGGGATTTTGCAGTAATCTTCCCCCAAGAGTGGGGAGGGAATGGATATTTTACAGTATCCTTTCCCTACCATGCCCGTCAAGCCATGCCCACCAAGTCACACCCACAGAACCAGTAGTAAAAATAAATGTGAATCCCACCACTGCCTGGAAGGGTTAGAGCCTAATTTTTCAGCCTATTTCTTCCTTGGGAGAAGAAGAGTGGGAATGTCATCAGGAGAATTCTAGCATGCAAACTGTTCCGTTCAGAAATAAGTTGGGCAAGACCGGGTTCCAACAACTCTTTTATTTCAACAAGTAATGCAATGGTAACGGAACAACAGCCCAAGCCGTGGAAGCCCTTCTTATAGCAGCTTGCTCGCAGCTAGTGGCCAATGACAGTACTTTAAGTGTTCCCGCCATCTGGTGGGCCAATCGGATTGGTTCCTAAATAACC
>BHFT01080943.1:0-25733 GCA_004320025.1 Laticauda laticaudata
GAAGAGACTGAAGCACCTCCCACTTCTGGATGCTCTTCACAGCTCACAGAGAACGGGTGTATCAGGTAAGTACCAACACCGTTTCTATCACTAGAGACCTCAACCTCCAAAACTTTATTGCATTTGTAGTGTTAATAGTTATTTTTTATTTTTGTATAAAATAGAAGGAGAATATTAAATGCAAACTTATCCTCTAGGTAAAAAATAAATTCAATGTGATAGTTTCTGCTGAGAATTTTGGGAACAGACACTCAGAAAGAGACAATACTGTTATGTTTAGAGAAAAAAATATCCTCTTTGGTTTTGTATTCATCTATTTTGGTGTTGATAATCACGGTACTGTAAATATTTGCATGGTTCTTTTTCTGTTAAGTAATTGTCAGATTAATAACTTGGGACATTCAGTTGTTAATGTGTTGCTTATGCATGACTTTTGCCTTCTTTCAATGTAGGCTAGATCAAGAAGCACGCATGGCAGGGATTCAAGAAACATTGTTTATTGTAGGAAGGTGAAATAAAAGAATCTTGAAAAGCCCATTTTTATCCCTTTAAATGCTAAGCTCAGAACTATGTAATTTTTCATGAAATTCTCCATTAACAGCTCTCAATCTGTTCTGCCCTTCTTAATGACTGTCTCATGCCTTTTCCAACCTTTAGAAAAAAGTTTATATTTTTGCTGTTTCACAGTTAAGTAAGATTACCATATCTGGAAAAATGTTCTGATCATTGTGGAAATTATATCTTTCCTTTCCTTTCCTTTCCTTTCCTTTCCTTTCCTTTCCTTTCCTTTCCTTTCCTTTCCTTTCCTTTCCTTCCCTTCCCTTCCCTTCCCTTCCCTTCCCTTCCCTTCCCTTCCCTTAAAAAAAGAACCAATTTAAGCAAAGTAGTTTCTTTTTTAGTGCTTTCTTAAAAAAAATTGTTCTATAGCTTTCTACTAGACATAGAGTTCTTTCAACATGCATATTTTCATTGATGCTTATGTGACTGTAACTAAAGAGAAAACTATATCTATATATATATATTTATTTCAAGGTGTTAATGGATCTGTAAATGGAAATAGTACCACTTCAGTATCAGGCATCAACACCTCTGTGTTATCTACCACCACTGCAAGTTCTGCAGGACAGGCAAAAGTTATAACCTCGGTAGGAGGAAGCCGCAAATGTAACCAGGAACAAAATAAAAACCAGGTTCTGGATGCAAGAGCTGCAGTCAAAATTAAAGACAAGGTAAAAACAATGGTAAAAAAAGAATACATTTTGACATGAGATGTAGTCACTCAAATTTTAAGGGAAAATCCTTGTATAAATGCTATCCCTTTTGTGAGCTATAACTGGTATGTATGTTTGCTACTCATGATGGTTATTCCCGTGGGGCCATGAGGTTTGATTTACTCTTAGGATGAAGAGATTCCATGGTTGTAGCTTGTTGCCTGTAGTATCTTTGAAGCATAAAGTTAGAAAAGGTTGAGGTCTGAAATACTGTATTGTACTATGCGTACTGTACTGTACTATATTATGATTATATTATCACCAAGAAGCATTTTAACAATCCCATCATTTTCCTTTGAAAGATGAAGGTGAAGTTGACATTGAGAAGAACCATTGATTGAGGGAAAACATGAAATAGAGCCATTCTGTACAAGTCAAGACATTGCCTTTCAGAAATGCTGAGTATGGGTATGGGATTTGGGGTAGCTATTGTGTAGGGAATGTTTGCTTTGAAAGCCTGCAAGCTGAATGGCTGGTCTGGTAGGCCGGGGATAAGCTTATGGGTTGGAGCTTCACTGTTGCTATATTACAGAACTGGTATTGCAATATCTTTATGATGGAAAATAATATTAGCATAGGAATAATATAGTATAGAATAGAATAATATAGTAATGGATTAGAGTAGTAGAGAAGCCTAAACAATGGGGGAAAGAGAGAGAAACAGAAAGACAAATTTTTGGTAAGAATGATGAAATTCTGTATATGCTTCTTTGGAATGTATTATACTAAATATATTCTACTTAATAACTTTTGACTCTCAGACAGAAGCAACTAATGATAGGTAATTCGTCAAATAAATAAGCCCTGTGCCATAGAGGGCTCTCTAGGTCAAGGGTATCAAACTTGCATTGTCACGGCATCATGTGACATATTGTGACTTTTCCCCCCTTTGCTAAATTGGGTATGGGCGTCTCCAGCGCATAATGCATCTGGCCCACAGGCTGCAAATTTGATAGCCCTGTCTGCTCTAGGTGTTCTAGGTGAACACCCTGAATTGCATTTGGAAACCAATTGGTAATCAATTTCCACTTGTGGAGCAGTTGAGTCATATGGGCATAATAAGGAATGCCCAACACTTCCCATGCTCTGGCTTCCAGATTGATTGCAAAGGCAGCGCCATCTACAGTGCATTATAGCAATTTATTTGTGAGATAACTAGGGCTTGAGTGACTCTCTGGAGAACTTCCCTGTTCATGAAAGGGGGCAGCTGGCACACTAGGTGTACCTGTGCAAAAGCTCTCCTGGGCACAATTATCACAAGCTGTTCAAGCAGCAATTCAAAGATCAATATGTATGTTCCCACTTATATTTGATAATATTAAGTAAGGGTTGTACTTTAATGATGTGTATTCAAATGTTTCTAGTCTGTATTTAATATTTGTGTGGTGTGGAGTGTTTATGAGCTACTGAAACAGTTCACATATGGAAGCTGGTCTCTCTGTCGTGGCTTTATGCCTAACTTTTTTTTTTAATCTTTTCATGCAATAGCACACATAAGAGCAATTACAGTGTATAAAAGCATGTGCTTTTCAGGAAGAAGAAATAGTTTGTTCTTGCCAGATTGTCTAATGTGGTAGCTATTACAGCCATTATTGGATGGGTAAGGGGGGTGATATAAAAATATGGCTGTTGCATATCTCCACTCTGTATTAACATAATTTCCTAAATTTAATGTGCAGTCTATTTTGAAGCAACTGATTGAATCATTTGTCTGAATAAAGATACTATTTTCCAAATTAATCTTTGCCAGCATGGTACTCTTGATGTATGTCCCAGCACAACTAGAAGATACCAGATTCAGATCAGCAAGCCAATCAGCTGGCCAGCATTTCATATCACATTTAGCTTTATTGCAGTGTGACATAATGGGTAAGACTAAGGAAGTAAAGGTTCAAATCCTTAACTTATTGGCTATCTTTGGGCATAACTCTTTCAGCCCAGTTTTTCTCACAGGGTTGTTGTGAGAAAAAAACGGAGGGAAGGTTATGCATGCTGCTTTTAGCTCCTGGAGTAGTGATATTATAAATTCAACAAGTACATAGAATTATATATCTGTTTTGCAGATGGGGAGTTGAAGGTGACAAATTTCCCAGAATGTGGAACCAAATTAGTTATCTAAGTGCAAACCCAACTGATTCCTAAAATTCATGTCGGCTGTTTGTGAGATAAATTTCTGAGTTACTGCAACAGGAATAAGCACTGAATGTTTCGAATAATAAAGTATTTCAACACTCAATCTTCATTCCTAGAAACCCAGAAAGAAAGCAGTGGACAGTTCCAGCAACAGTGAAAGTGATTCTGGCTCCTCCTCAGACACCTCTAGTGAAGGCATCAGTAGCAGTGACTCAGATGACTTGGAAGAAGAGGAAGAGGAAGAAGAGGAGGAAGAAGAAGATGATCAAAGTGTTGAAGAAAGTGAAGATGATGATTCAGATTCTGAGAATGAAGCACAGCCGAAAAATAAGAACAAGGTGTGTTCATATCACAAACTGCCTTGAACTGCTGGATATTTTTTTTTACAGGGCATGTTTTTGATTTATGGGACTCTGTATTGTGAGGTTGCATTGGGTATCATGAATTATTAGTTATTAAAATGTACTCCCTTTTGAAGTGCTCAGTGTGGTTGAAACAACAGGTTTTAAGTTTGATACTTTTCTATCCTGATGTATGAACTTTTTGGGTTACATGGAAATCAAAATCCCAAAATCTGCATTAAACCACACAAGCATTCACAGAAATAGCCAGTTGTTCTGAGAAACTTTTTCCATATTTTTAAAATGAACTGCAACCAACAAGACAATGTAATGAACAAAAAATATTGGGTTTTTCTAGTCTTTAATGATTTACTGACTTGAGTTTATTATTTGAGTCTCAGTCTAAAATGCATTTTAGACTGAACAGCGCATTTAAATGTCAAAGGAAAAAAAAGGAAGAAAGAGGTACAGTGTAGTCTTGTCCTTCTATTCTTGGAAGTAATCCCCCTGGATTTCAGTAAAATATGCTCCCAAATGACTCTGTTTAGGATAAAAATATTAAGTGCCTTAAATTAGATGGCCAAAGTAGATTTATATTCTTCTAAAATGGGAAATCTAGCTTGTACACTGTGGCCCATGGATATCAAGCAAATGAAATACTCTGTGTCGCAAAGGTTTGGGTGTCCTGAGTGTTGCCATGACTACTGAATTCTGTTTACAGCTCCTCTTTTCCATGCAGAGCAGTTAACACTGCCCAGTAACCAGAATGTAATCTTTAATGTTCCGTTAAGTTAATCGTGTGACATACATTCAAAAATAACTGATTTTTCCATAGTATTTTTTCACTCCTCTCGAAACTGTAACTTGATATAGTAAAAGGACTTTGCGGGAAATAAGCTAGAGAAGATATATTGTAAGGTTATTTTATGTTTATTACAAGGTAAAGTAGTTATGAGTGGATGGGTGTGTCTTGCCTGCCTGTTGTGGGTTTGTGCCAGTGACAGTCAAGTATGTAATTATGCTATTTGGATGAAATAGTACGAATACTTTAATTATTATTTCATTATAAATGATATTTTGGGATTCATTAAAAATGATTTGTTTTTTATCTGTAATTTTTATTTATCTGTAGGCCCTTGTATGAATATAGTATTATTTTATTTTATTATTTTTTCAAAATCGTTTGTAATCACAGGAAGCTACCCCTTTCTGTGGCCAGGACCTCACAGTTCCTTTAGTCTTAGTATTAAAAAGGGCTTGGGGGCCAAAGGCAGTTGAAGCCTATGTCTTATTTTTGGTGGCTTATAGTTCAAGCACCTCTATATCTCCATCAAGCTATTTTTCCATATTTACAGGTGCTAATGCATAGCGGACCAGACATGAAAGGAGATGGACAGAAATCCCAGGAAATGCCCCAGGAAAAGAGACCACACCAGCCAATACCTCTTGCGTCTGATAGCCAGACTCACTCATCATTCCAGGCCCAGCAGAAGCAGCCTCAGGTTTTGTCACAGCAACTTCCATTTATTTTCCAAAGCTCTCAGGCAAAGGTGGAATCTGTGAACAAACACACAAGTGTAATACAGTCTACTGGATTGGTGCCCAATGTGAACCCTTTGTCTTTGGTAAATCAAGCCAAAAAGGAAACTTTCTTAAAACTTATAGTTCCTTCTCCTGATCTACTCAAGACAGGGAATAAAAATACCTCTGAAGAAACTAGCGCATTGACCATTGATGTCAGATCAAACCGGGTGAGATGAATTTCCCTTTTATATGAACTTTTTGAAAAAGTGGGGCTTTTTTTGTGTGTGTGTATGTGTTAATTTTTATTTTATTTAGATTATAAATTTGGAGGGATGAGAATTATGTAACTGTTGGAACAATTATACTTATAAAATGGTTTAATATGGTTACTTTCGGCTTTGGGGGAAAAATAGAAGTAGATAAAACATAATTGAAGTTTAATAGATAAAACAAATTGCCAACTTTCATTTTTACCTGTCAGCTTACATTTTGGATCATTGAAAAGACAAATGGACAGGATGGGATGAGCCATGTACACCTGACCCAAGCTGCTTGGGATAGAATATCAGTGAAATAAATACACTGAATCCTGGCAGTTAACATACATGGAATGCTCTGCATGAATGCTGATCGTGCAGCTGCACATTTTAAAAACAGATCTCATCCCCTACTTTACAGAGAAAGATTACACTGAAACCTGAGCTCCCTTGCCTCTAGGCTTTCATGCTGAATGCTTTAAAATAATGAATATATACATGATGAAAGATTTAACAGATAATCAGAAGGGACCTTGTAGGTCATCTAGTCAAACCCCCTGCCCAAACGAGAGATCTTACACCATTTCTGACAAATGGCAGTCCGATCTCTTCTTGAAAGTCTCAAGTGATGGCGCTCCCACAACTTCCGAGGTCAAGCTGTTCCATTGGTTGGTTGTTCTCAGTGTCAGAAAGTTTCTCCTTATTTCCAGGTTAAATCTCTCCTTGTTCAGTTTCCATCCATTATTCCTTGTCTGGCCTTTAGGTGCTTGAGAAAATAGCTTGACCCCTTCCTCCCTGTGGCAGCCCCTCAAATATTGGAAGACTGCTATCATGTCTCCCCTAGTCCTTCTCTTCACTAGACTAGCCAAACCCAGTTCCTGCAACCGTTCGTTGTATGCTTTAGTCTCCAGTCCCTTAATCATTCTGATTGCTCTTCTCTGTACTTTATCTAGAGTCTCAACATCTAGTGTATAGTTAGTAGTGTATAGTTAGTCGTAGCAACCTTGTACCTCCTTTGGAGAATGGAAGGCAGAGCCTAGGCAAGTGAATAATTCTTGTATGAGTGTTGATAGGACTGTACTTCTCTGATAGATACTCCAGATACGAGTGGATACAAGCTGGGGCTGGGTGCTGGGAAGACTGAAGCTGAGACTGGGCAAAGACCTAAGAAGAAAACAATTTGTTAATGCTACTGAGATAATGCCAATGGGGTTTAGGAGTTGTTTTTTTCATAGTGCATAAAACAAGCTTACGATGAGCTGTTCTACAGCATCATGCATGGACACCTGAAGTCATGAAAGTGGGATACTCATTGACATTTATAGTTAAGGATATTAACATCCCTAAGAAAGTATAAATACTTCTACTGAAGGCATAGAGGATGCATTCATAAGATACATTTTTAAAGCAATACAGGTTATAAAAATCAATTATTTTGGAGAAAAATACCTTCTTTTTAACAAGGCCAACTTTTAAAAATATAGCTGAGCATGATGCAATATTCAGTGGAAGATGTTTCAGCTTTTAAATAGTTAAAAGGGAAGACAAAATGTATTGTTCTGTTAGCATTAAGTTTAGTGCTTTGTTATAAATCCTAGATCTCATGGAAAAAATCCAGAATGGGATCTAGCCATCTAAATATTTCTGGTGTTGCGCTTGAATTAAATAGAAAATGTTAATTTTGAACCACAGATGCTTTCAAATAAAGCCTTATCGTGCTGTCATATTATGTTCACAAACAGAAAAGTTTCATACCCTTTTTTCTTCACCTTATAACATTTCTGGGTATTCTAATGGTTTTTTTTTTGCCTATTTGAGAATCCATTAAGGAGGAAAATCTCTTGGACACTGTTTAAAAAAAACTCAAGAAGCCTTCCATTTGAAAGTGATGAAGGACGGTTCAGAAAAATTGATATGAATATGTCTGGCCTTATCGTACGGTAGCTTTATTCTCCGGCAAGGATAATGGCCCCCATAAATGTAATGCTGCAGTGTTGTGGAAGTGTGTGGAGACCAGCTGGGTCTACTCTATTGGCAATATGAAAATGAATGTAAGCACAGTATAATCTTTCATGAGTCCAGGACACTGCCTCAAGATACTTCCCTGTTATTCCTTCTTTTGGGGAAAAGTTCAGAGGTTATGCAGCAATTAATATGTGGTTCTTTATTTTGGATTTTTTTTTTACCAGACTGGTTTGAATAGATAAATACTACATATTATCACTTTCATCTCTATGTTGTCCCTTTCACACTTTTTGTAAGGGACCGTAGTCAATAATATACTTCAGACCATATAGCAGATAAAAAGCAATGAAAGGATTGCTTGTACTTTCTCTCATTGTGCTTCCACATCTTGTCCAAAATGCTATGTGGGAATTCATATCCCTTTCTTTTGATGAGACCCAGAAACCTGCCAAGTGGAGGTATAGGTCACTTACACTTTTTTCATGCTGCTTTCTTGTACATATAAAGCAATTTGGATATGTGAACCAAGTGCCTATTGAAAAAGAGGTTGCACAAAAGTACTAACCTCAGAATTCTGAGCAGAGTACAAGACATCCTTTTAAACTGATCTTCATGCTTGGTTTCTGCAAAGGAAGAGTTGGTCATCTTTTATTTTCCATCATGTTTCATTTTTCCATCATGTTAGATGAATGTGCAAAAGCTTTCAGACAAATTGAACTGTTGCTGATGCACAATGGATTAGAATGCAGTTCTTACAACTTGTATATAAAGTTGGCCGTGACATTTTATACGCTTATTCTTATGATTGTTTTATTGTTTTGCTTTAGAGATCTTATTGGTATTAAAACTAGATCAACACTTATTTACAGTATAATTGTATCAATTGGCTGCTTGCACAATTGTGCTTCATGATTAAAAATGGAGACTTGAGCAATTGTATATATTACTTTATCTTTAAAGTAGCAGAAAATTACACAGGTTTCTCTGTAATTTTCCCCAGAAATACTAAATCTCATTGTGTGGTGTCAGTTCTGATTTTTGGATTTTCAATTTATATTCATGGAGTGTTTTAGAGTTCTGTTTTGTTTTGTTTTAGAGTTCTGTTTTGTTTGTTTTTGTTGCTGCAAATGTTACATAAAAATATTTTAAAATCAGTTTTTTAAAAAAAAAACTTTATAAATTGTCTATGGATTTTTTTGATTTCCATTTGTATGCAATTCTGAACAGGAAGTGAACATAAGGAAAAGAAATGAGAAAGCTGCTTTAAACACAATGAAATAATTAAACACAGTTACAAAGTGCCAAACAAGGGTCTGAAGGGTCTGTAAAGTAAGAAAAAAAAATTGCTTAGTAGAAAAAACAAAGGAAAGAAACTTGTGGATAATGAAAAAGTGCATGTAAGAAAACTATTTCTGCAAAAATGAGGATGAGAGGAAGATGTTGCAAAATGTAGTCAAAGAGAATAACACAGCTGGAAAGAATATAATCAACTAGAGCCAGGATGATTAAATGAAGCAAATAAAATTTTAATGGAAATAAAACACTTTTGGGGAAATTGGGTAGAAATGGCTAAGGGTGCCTCCAACAGAGAGAATGGAATTAGAAATAAAAATTAAGAACTTACTTAGGATGAAATTGAAGTGAGGGAATGAGTAAAGAACTATTTTAAATATTTGAATGATACTAGCATATTTAAGTATAGAATTGAAATAATTACTATAAATGTTAATGTCCAAGAAAAAAAAACGATAAAAAGGATGTCGTACATGCTAAAAGAATGTTGAGAAATAATAAGTGGAGAATGGTGTTCACGCAGTCCTCACTTAAAGGCTGCTTTGTTTAACAATTGTTCAAAGTTACAACAGTGTAAACAAAAAGCTTTGCAACCATCCCCATGTTTAGAATTGTTACCGCATTTCATGGTCACATGATTGCCATTTGGGTGCTTTGCAACTCGTGCAAAGTATCCTGAAGTCACATGATGGCCATCTGTGTGCTTCAACTGTATCGCAACAAAACAGATTAACAGAGTTGGAAGGGACCTTGTAGGTCATCTCGTCCATTCCCCTGCCCAAGCAGGAGACTGACTGTAAACCATTTCTGACAAATGACAGTCCAGTCTCTTCTTGAAAACTTCCAGTGATAAAGCTCCCACAGCTTCCGAAGGCAAGCTGTTCCATGTTGATTGCTCTTACTGTCAGAAAATGTCTCCTTATTTCTAGGTTGAATCTATCCTTGATTAGTTTCCATCCGTTATTCCTTGTCTGGCCTTAGGGTGCCTTGGAAAATAGTTTGACCCATTCCTCCCTCAGGCAGCCCCTCAAATATTGGAACATTGTTACAATAATTAATATAAAAGGCAGAGATAAAAACATAACTCATAGTCACTATGTTTTGCTTAACAATTGAATTGATTCACTTAATAACTAAGAGGGAAGTGAGGGTGGAAGCTCATTGCAATCATGTGATGTTTTGCTTAGTGATTAAGGTGCTTAGCAATAGAGTTACCAAGCTCAATTGTATTACAACCTGTAACAGGAGAAATGTTAAAATATAGATAGGTTTCCTTTATGGAGAGGCTATGTTTGTTTAAGATGTGCAATGAAAACGCTACGTCTCTTCATGAATGCTATTTTATTCCCCTATGCAAAGGTAGAAGGAACAGGAATGAACGTAAAATTAAAGGGTATTTAGTTGGTTAAATGAGCATGAGATGGTTCTCAGCAGAATTCTGATTGACAGGATATGAGAGATGACATTGAATAACATTTGGAAAGTGCAGAATAGCTTTATGCCAGGCAAAGAGTATGCAGACTAGATTCTTTTTTCTCTTTCTACTTCTTGATAGAGAAATGTAAGATTAATACAGTTGATTTAGGAAAAAAGTGTACAATAAAATCAATAGGTGGAATTCTGGAAAGTTTTATATGAATATGTATAAGCAATATATGATAACAGTAAAGCATGTATAGGCAGTTCTTGATTTACGACTGTAATTGAGTCTGGGAATTACGGTTACAATCTTTGATGATTGTAAAGTGGGTCTCCACATGTAAAGCAAACTCCATAGTCATAAAGCAAACACCACGGTCATTAAGCAAACCTTTTGTTTGTTATGGGCATTATCTGCTGGAAACGGGAAATAAATGTTAGTTTCTGGCAAAAATCTCATAAATCACAGTAAAGTGACTGTGGGACACTGTAAATGACCATAAATACAGAACAGTGGCCAAATGCCCAAATGTGGTCACATGACTGAGGTTGCCTGGCTATTGGAACCAGGTCATAAGTAGCTTTGGAAGGGGGTCCTAACTACGAATAATCACTAAAAGACTTGTTGTAAGTCTAGGATTACCATATGAGTATAGATGGAATGTTCAGTGAATGGTTCAGTACTGAGCCAGGGAGTAAGATATCCTTTTCTGTTTTTAATACAGTATATGCAACTTACAACCTTTCATTGTTTGAAATTACAACAGCATTGAAAAAAATGATTTATGACCATTCTTCACACTTACAACAGTTGCAGCCTCCCCATGATTATATATGATTAAAATTCAGACACTTTGTAACTGACTCATATTTATGACGGTTGCAATGTCCTGGGGTCATTTGATCACCTTTTGCGGCCTTCTGACAAGCAAGGTCAGTGAGGGAAGCCAGATTCACATAACAACCATGTTCCTAACTTAACAACTACAGTCATTCACTTAACAGCTGTGGCAAGAATGGTTGTAAAATGTGGCAAAACTCAGTTAATGCCTAACTTAGCAATGGAAATTTGGGGGACAGTTGCGATCGTACGTCGAGGACAAACCTGTAATTGGATAATGGTGTGGTATAGGAACACTTGTGGTAAGCTAAAGGTATGTTGATGGGAGTTGTGGCTGTGTGTATTCAGTATGCAAATGATGTCACATGAATATTAATGTATAGAATTTGAGTGGGAAATATAGCAAAGACATACAATTGATTAGACTGGAATGCAGTTATTCATTCCAGCATTTTTTGACTCTCAATGGTTGCAGCATGCCATGCTCACATGACCATGATTTGCAACATTTTTTGCTGTCTTCTGGCAAAAAAAAGCCTATTAGATATGTTGGATTCACTTAACAACCATATGGTTCACTTAACATGTAATCACCATGTAATCCACTTAATGACATCAGTGACTCACTTTATGGCCATTCTAAAAACAATTATAACATTGAGTTCAGTCACATGGTGTCTTGACTTTAAAGCCGAAATTCCAGGCTCTATCATGATTATAACTCGAGGGCTCCTGTACTTAATTAACAATAATTTATTATTAACTACCATTGAATTATACCTATCTATTGAAAAAAGTATGATATTTTATTTATACACTATTTCAAAATCATATTTCCCCTCATATGTTAAGCATTTTATATGTAATGGCAGTTTCTTCAGGTAAATGGATTAGGCATTCCAATTTCTCTACTTCTATACCAAATCTTAGTGGCTATTATCGTGATAATGCAAATAGATTTCTTATCCAGCCATTAACTGTTGGTGTATCTGTTGATTCTGTCTTGAATACATATGGAATTACAAACAGTATATTAATCTACTTTATGTTGCTAAAGTAACCCCAGTGTGTAACAATTAAGGTTTGCCTTATTTAATAATTTAGGTTTGCTTTATTTAATAATTTTGTGATGGATCAGTGGTTAAAGATGCTGAGTTTGTCAGCTGAACAGCCCAAGTTCAAGACCTGAGCGATGCATGATGGGATGAGCTCCCGTTACTTGCCTCAGCTCCTGCTCAATTTGAAAGCATGCAAATGCAACTAGATAAATAGGTGTCATTTCATGCCACAGCGTTTAGTTGTATAGTCATGCTGGCCACATGACCATGGAAATACTTTCAGACACCATTGGCTCCCTTGGCTAAGAAATGTAGATGAATCCAGCCCTCTAGAATTGGACATGACTGGAAAGTCATGTCCTTTACATTTACCTTTTTTTAAAAAAAATCATTTTGATTAACAATTTTTTTCTATTTGTCAACTCTAATTCAGTTTGTTTGGGTCTATAGCTTGTTTATCAGAATGTTTAAAGCAGCTTTCCAAGATCAGCTAAGTCTAGCTCAACATTTTGTTTCTACTCTCAGCAATAGATGCTTCATTAATTGGGCATCTCCTGCTCCTGTTCCCATTTAACTAGTTATTTGATGGATGGTTGGATAGTTGGATAGATAGTTGGATAGATAGATAGATAGGTAGGTAGATAGATAGATAGATAGATAGATAGATAGATAGATAGATAGATAGATAGATAGATCTTATATGTGCACCCACCCACCCATTTCCCATTGCATTTGGTGACATTTGTTATGTTTTTGTGTTTCTGCAGGAACAGTACAAACAAACATTCCCAGCACAATTCAAGAAACAGCACGAGTCATCCAAGAATCTAAAGAAGATTATCACAGCATTATCAAGTCCAAAGCCAACTAGTTCATCACCAGCTCATCAAAAACACACCTCTTTAGAAAACAACCATTCAAATCCTTTCTTGACCAATGCACTTTTAGGTAATCATCAACCTAATGGAGTAATTCAGAGCGTCATTCAAGAGGCTCCTCTAGCACTTACCACCAAATCCAAATCTCAACCCAAGGTCAACGAAAACATATCTACTTCCAGCAATTTAACCTTTTCCTCACCTGTAAATTTAACCACGTGTGGGAAAAAGACACCAAGTAACCGGACACCTATTATGTCTTCTACCTCTCCTGTATTACCTGGCCCAGGAAAGGAAAAGGCAGTCAGCACTAATACGGTAACAGCAGTAAAAACACAACACAGTCATTCTTCAGCAAAATCATTAGTTGAACAATTCAGAGGAACGGATTCAGATGTTCTAAGCAGTAAAGATTCTGAAGATTCAAATGATGATGACGAAGATGACGAGGATGATGATGATGAAGATGAGGATGATGAAGATGAAGATTCTGATGATAGTCAATCAGGTTTATTTACTTTAAAGAACCTGTGTAAAATGCATGCTTGCGTCTTTTTAAAACATATTTCTGTGCTGCAAGGGTCTTGAATTTATGCTGAGGCTTTTAGTTCTATAGTGGTTTCTGTATTAAATGCTGATATTTGAGATAAGAACTATAGAAATGAACCAATCCTAATGCAGCATAATTCCTAACTCATTTAAACTAGTGGTGATGGGACTGCTGCCATGCTTTTATTGCAATTGCTCTTAGATCACAGTAGGCCAGCAACACTTCAGATGTTGTTGAATTATAGCTCCCAACATATTTCTCTGTTGGCTAAACTTCCTAGT
Organism: Laticauda laticaudata; assembly: GCA_004320025.1. Taxonomy (NCBI): domain Eukaryota; kingdom Metazoa; phylum Chordata; class Lepidosauria; order Squamata; family Elapidae; genus Laticauda; species Laticauda laticaudata. The sequence continues at coordinate 13,812 of BHFT01080943.1, forward strand.
GATACTGAGAATTGCAGAGCAGCAAAATCTGGAGTGTCACAGGTTGTACATTCCACTGCCAATTTTTTTTCTTTCAGGAGGGTGACAGTAATTATGAAATAGCTATTTGATCTGGTCATACATTGAGGAAGAAATATTGAGTTCAGGGAGATTTGTGTCTTAAAGGTTTGCTAAAGGAGGGAGAAAAGGGTCAGGAGTAGCTGATGGCCTAATTTAAATATTTTAGGCATCAAGTCTCTGTAATGATACCTGGCAATGAGCCAGTTGGATTCAGAAAGGGATTTGTGTGTGTGTGTGTGTGTGTGTATGTGTGTGTGTGTAAAATATACACATGTGTATAAAGGGATTTGTGTGTGTGTGTGTGTGTGTGTGTGTGTGTGTAAAATATACACATACACATGTTCAGATACACATATACACATGCGGGCACAACAAAAGCTATGCTGCCTATTTGCATGACAGTTGTAATCAGTGCATACCTAAATACTTTCTAGGTACATGCTTACTGAGGTAAGGTTTAAATACTGGTTAAATCACATAGCTATTGGATAGTTCTTCATATGAAGAAACTGTCAACTTTCTGATTAAATGTAGGTTAGAAATCAGCATTTTAACTTAACTGAAAATGATGAGAACTATGATGTTCTGTTTAAGTTCAGCTGTGGGATTAGTATCAGTATCTACAAGAGGTTTTGTATACCATTAAAACTTAAGCAGACTGGCATCTCTCTCTTTATGAATTACAAAGTGAAGAGTAGCCAATCAGTAGTTCTGGTGATGAAAGAAAGGCTCTAAAAGCATCTACTTTGGACTGCTTTCCTGGGATAGTATTTGATAGACACAACCTATAATCCATTTTTTCTTGTGAGGGCATGAAGAGTAGATGTGCAAGACTTGGTATATGGTCATGTTCCCAATACAGATGTGGGTGATTGTTGTTGTTTTGTTATTTCATCTAGTACTGCCAATGGTTGGACTCAACAATTATTCTCCACAGTACACCCATTAGGTTTCTTGGATTCTGCTTTTTTTCTCAATATTCTAGTGAATGCTGGAGGCAAAATTTGTTTGATGTAATTCATGGTTCTCTCTATTTTCTCAAAGAATCTGATACTAATTCAGAAGGGTCTGACACGGAAGGGTCTGAAGATGACGAGGAAGAAGATGATAAAGATCCAGATGAGTCAGAGTCTGATACCGAAGGAGAAAAATCGACGATTAAATTGAGCAAAACCCTTTCTTCCACCAAAAGCTCTTCTATCAGTCTTGCCACTTGTTCGACATCACTTAATCTCCAAGTAGCAAAAACACCCAGTTCTGCTCCAGCTGCATTATGCCCGGAGTCCCCTTCACCAGTATTCGTAGGAACGCCATCATCTGGACTTGCTTCAAGCACTCATTGTGGTACAGCATTTATTAATTATTTCTAAAAGACTATTGTATGATATTTGGTTGAAATCAAAAAGATATTGCAACTGATCAGTTTTCAAATCTGGCTTGTTTTATAACATTTTTTGACTTTTCTATGTGCCTGGGTTGGGGAACAGCTTTTTCTGGGAAACTGGTAGTCTTCTAGATATTGTTGGGATATAATTTTCAGTATCCTGACCAATAGGGATGTTGGGGGCTTTAACATATGAAGGCCTTTACTGTTGTTAGATATATGAACAGCAAAGAGTGACTTGCATTACATTATTTCTATTTGAAAGCTGCCTTACATAAATTGTGACTTCCAAGGAAAAACAGCAGAATTATCCCCTGGTATTACTTGTCTAGAAGGTGATGAAAAATGAGAGAGTGAACGTTTCATAAAGGCATTAGAGCCTGATATTTACACATTTGCTTGCACTTTGTCAGGCACCCTGACTCTATCATAAAACCTGTTCAAGGAGACCCATCATCTGAATTAGACTAAGTTCTATCCATTAGTTGAATATTATTCATAGTCTATGCAGAAACATGTTTTCCAAAATTCATAAGACTCATCGGTGAGATTTATCAAAGATATGTAAGTTCTACTGACTTATATAAGCTCTACTGACTCAAGATAAAAAGGTTCATAATACATTAAAAAAACCATGTCTTTATGTCTGTTTATATGTTATTGGTTTCAACAAGACCTGGGGATATGTAATGTTTAAAACAGTTGTGTTCAACTGTTCATTTCTTAATTCAAACTAATCATGTTACCAAAAAACCTTGTTCCCAATCTGACAAAGAAACAAGTCTACTGTTTTCATTTATAGGTATTAAAAGTTATAGTTCTCATTTTAACAAGATTTAAAAATTTAATTGAAGTTTCATCCTGCCTTTCAGCTAGTTAAATGCCCAGATGTTTTTCTTATATCCAGGTTTCAACTACATATACAGGTTATTCTTGACATAAGACTATAATTGTGACCAGGATTTTTGTAGCTAAGCAAAGCAGTTGCTAAGTGAGTTGTCCTTAATTTTGTGAATTTTTTTTTGCCATGGTTGTTCAATGAATTACTGCAGTTGTTAAGTCAATCATGCAGTCATTAAGCAAATCCAGCTTCCTCTACTGACTGATGATGTTGCAAACAGCGATCATGTGACTCAGGACACTGCAATCGTAGTGACAATGTTGTCAAGCACTTGAATTTTGATCACGTGACCAGAGGGGATTCTATGACAGTTGTAAGGATGGGGACTGGTTATAAGTCATCTTTTTTTAGTGCCGTTGTAACTTTGAATGTTTGTTAATCAAAGATTGTAAGTCAAGAACTACCTGTAATCCCATTCCTTGCCATTTGTCAGCAAATAACTCTTTCCGCATATTGCATGCTGTATAAATCTTTCATCTAGTAGTGCTACTCTTTGCAAAGGAGATTTTTTTTTTTAAGTGGGTATAATTGTTGGTTTACTTTTAGGTAAAAATAAAATAAAATGGAGAGCCTGCCAGGCTCAATATGAATTGCATGAATTGTTGCACATGAGGAAAAGATTAGAACAAATAACTTAGTATTCTATGGTTGATTTTAGGAAGCCCACAATCAGTAATTCCCATTAACTCATTTTCCTCCAGCGACTTAGAGTTAACAGGCTTAAAGTTTTTACTAATGGGGATAATCTGGTACTAGTATCCATTTATAGCCTTATTCTCCATGAATTGTCTCATCCTCTTTTCAAGCCATCCAAATTGGTAGACCTCACAGAGGAATTTGTCATACCAAGTTAGATTACCAATCATTTTGGCTAAGATTTATGTACAGCTTTCCATGATTTCAGAAATCATTTTCTCCCAGCCATACTTAGAGATGCAGGGAATTGAGCAGGAATCTTTAGCATGCAAAACTGGCATTCCATCACTAAAATTAGGATTTAGGCCATATCTGTTTGCAAAAACATACTTTAATAATTTTGTACCATATTTTTTTCTAGTGAGTATCCAATTTAGCAATTAGTTGTCAATGCCTATTCCTTGGACTGAAAAAATGGTGTAGAGACCTATCAAAAGAAAAATGTTATTAAAAGCCTGAGGTGTAGACCTCTGAAATATTCGTTTTTCGTGAAAGTAACTTGAATAAATTACTTCATTTTACAGCAGCAACACAAATTTGAGTTAGTTCTGGAGTTCTCATGGATTTACACATTATTGGAGATTTCCTCATTTCCGTTGAATGAATTATATAATTTAATATTGTAATCAGTAAATCAGTAAACTTGAATTCCTATTGATTTTATAGGATATGAGAAATGTTACGTTATGGTAGAAATGAAAATGATCAACTTCTAATTTCTGTTTGTCAACTAGTTTTAATTTCTTTATGGTTCGTTATAAATTGTCTTTTTGAATTCTATTTAAGGTTCTTCAAAAAGGCGACGAGTGACAGATGAACGAGAATTGCGCATTCCCCTGGAGTATGGGTATGTACAATAAATTTGAAATTAATTTTTTGCAGACTTTATTTTGTTGTGTGCTTTTACCATTCTGAAAGGGAATTAATTTAAGATGTCGGTCTGAGATTAGGATTGATGAAAGAGGAATAAAATTTTGATTTGTGCTATATCTTGTTAGATTTTTTTTTAATCTTGAAAAAGTAATGTTATAATTGTCAATCCTGAAGACAGAATTGTAAGTTCCTGTTGCCAACAGCTCATATTTGCAAACTAATATTAAACAGGAGGCACTTGTGGAAGATAATTTATGGGTGGGATATTGTTTAGCTTCATTTGAATATTGGATCTCTCTCATCTCAGTGTCAATTTGCTAGTTAACCAAGACTAGATTCACTTTGGAAATCTGAATCGAAGGAAATGATTTAAAACTGCTTAGGGGTTCATATCCCTTCATATTCTTTTTTACTCTGCCTCATAGAAAAATTCTTTATTAAATTAAATCCAGTTATCCCAAAACATAGAATAAGGGGTGGGATCCAACTGGTATAATAACTGGTCTTTTCCTGCAAGCCCTGTGTGTACCACAGCACTCATGCAGCAATCAGCTGTGGCACACGAGGCAACTGAGGTTGAAAAAGCAGGAATTAAAGGACAGCGTAGAGCCTGGGTGGATGGGTGGGCCGAACAGAAGGACAGAAGATCGTTGGAGCGAACCGGTTCGGTCGAACCAGTAGCATCCCACCTCTGAGATGCTCTGTATGTGTTGTGGAGAAATAGATCTACACATAAGTACCTGAAGAACAATGCATTTTATTGGAAACCTTGAAGTATTTTATACAGGAAGTCCTTGACTTATGACCATATGCTTAGTGATGCTTTGAAGTTATGACTGCTGAAAAGTGACTTACAATCTATCTTTGAAGGTATGATAATTGTACCATGCTCACGGTCATGTTATTGCAATTTGGGTGCCTGGCAATAGGCTCATATTTACCACAGTTGCATCATGTTGCAGTTAGATGATCACAGTTTGCAGCCTTCTCAGCTGGTTTGCAACATATTTGCTTAACAGCTGCATGATTCACTTAACAGCCATGAGAGTCACTGAACAGTTGCAGTAAAATGATCATAAAATTGGGTCCAATCACTCAATGACTTGCTTAGTGACTGAAATTCTGGTCCCAATTTTGGTCATAGGTCAAGAACTACCTGAACTCACTACACAATTTTATTTCCCTATATTTTGGGGGGGGGACAGATACTGTATGCTATGTTTGAAATATGTCCAGGCAATCAGAATACCAAATAATAAGAGTTGGAAGGGACTTTGAAGATTTTCTAGTCAAATCTAGTCAGATTGTCAAAATATATCATTCTCCTGCTAGAAAGTAGAACATACTCAAATATTCAAGCTTCCATTTTTCTGACACCCTAAACTAGTTTGCATTGCGAAATGTCTATGTATCTTACTTCTTCCAGTCATTTGGCAATGTATTGCATACTGTATTTTCTTCTTGCTTCATATGGGGAATTCCAGACTAGATCTTGGTTCAGAATCAGTTTGTAATAACCCAATCTTTCTACACAGATTCCAAGTGCAATTTGAATTTTGAATTTTACCTTTATTGTCATTGCATGAATACAGTGAAATTTGAAAGCTACTCCAACACAGTGCCCCAAACACCATCACAATCACACTACAAGTATTTAAAAATTAAAATAATTAAAATATTAATAATAATAATTAAAAAACTTAGTCTAAAACCTATCTAAAACATTTAGTAAGTTAAATAATTTAAAAATGCCACTATATACATAGGACTAGATCACAAATGTGCTGTTTGATTCAAGACAATTATTCTGAATCTGAATAATAATAGCACTTTCACTTATATATACCACTTTACAGTGCTTTACAACCCTTTCTAAGCAATTTACAGAGTCAGCATATTACCCCCAACAATCTGCGTCCTCATTTTACTGACCTTGGAAGGATGAATCAACCTTCAGCTGGTCAGTACAAAATTCCAGGTTGTGGGCTTAGTCAGCCCGCAATACTGTATTCTAACCACAGCACTACCACAGCTCACCATCAGATCATCATCAAGTCCAGTCCTTCCTTATCTTGAAAGTTAGTTTTACCCTACCACTAAGATTTCTGATGCAGTTCTTTCAGTGTCGGCTTAATTTTTTGCATTTGATATTTTGTCAAAATTTCAATTATAAATAAAAGTTGGCAAATTTCAAAGGACCTTTGTTATTGTTTATGCATTTATACTATTAGATTTATATTCCAGTGTTCCTCTAGACATTCAAGGCATTATACATAGCACCCCTTCCTTCCATTTTGCCCAACAAAAAACGTGTGGCCCAATGTAATCCATTGAACTTTCATGAGTGAGGGTGCACTTGAATTTGGATCTCCCCAGTCCTACTCCAACACCTTCATCACCTTCCTTTTCTTCTAGCCCAGTACCAGTTACTCTTCACTCCAAAGAGTTGTTCCATATCTTCTCAACCATATGTATATTTATGAAGTAAATCTTCTATTTTCTAAAAAAAACTTACTTCCAAATAAGTATTTAAACAATTCCTTTCGTAGTTTGTCTCTGAACACAGAACTATATTTGCAGGTGGCAAAGGGAAACAAGAATAAGGAACATTGGTGGACGCCTTCAAGGAGAAGTAGCATATTATGCACCATGTGGAAAGAAGTTAAGGCAGTACCCAGAAGTTGTAAAGGTATATTTTAAACATTTTGCTTTTGTGTATGTATTTAGCATGCACATGTCTGCTTAAATAGATTTGTTATTTCTTCCTGTAAAGTTCTTTGATACAAAATGCCCTGCAATGTAGAGGCTAATGATCCTTAACCTGTCTCTGAATTCACCTACTGTAAAGTCATAGTCCCCTGCTAGATTATGCACAGTATTTGAATTCTCTAATATTAGCTGTACATCAAAGCTGGGTTGTGATAACTTAAAACCTGAAGTGGAAAAATATGTGATTTTTTCAGTATCTCAGCCGAAATGGAATAATGGATATCTCAAGGGACAATTTCAGCTTCAGTGCAAAAATAGGAGTGGGTGACTTCTATGAAGCCAGAGATGGACCGCAGGTATCCGCTTTTTAAAAAAGTAAAGTCTTTGATCCAAGGAGTACTATCATAAATCTAAGTGATATATAATACACACACACGCACACACACATACATACACACACTACACTCTGGAGCATTGCTATTGGTAGTTCATTCTTAGAGCAGAACTTTGTAATTTTATTGTCATGATGCTGAGTGAACTGAGCACATGATCAAGGAAAATGCTGAAAAACCTTCATAATTTTGACTTTGCTAATACTGTTCAAATTGCAGTCAATACCATTATTCAATATTGCTGGTTGGGAATGCTCAGTATGTTCCACTGCTTTAATGATAGGTGGGTGGGTGGGTGAATAGGTTAGCAAGTACCTCCTGTGGTTAAAATGTGTATGTAGGGCATCTGTAACCTTAGACTATTGGGTTTCATCAATAGACACCACTACTCCCATCTATTATAATACCAGTGTTGATATAATCCTTTCAACATTTGTGAAAGTTTCGTGTTTGTGTTAGACAAGTGGCAATTACCGTATATATGGTTAACATTTGTGCCTCTGATATTCTTCTCTTAGTTATTTAGTAACTTGTGTGGCGTTAATTCAGATATGAACAGATGTGTTTGTTGCATGCATGAGAAACTGGGCAAAGTATAGGCAAGTAAGTTGAAATGGCAGTCAGAGACACAATGGTGGAGATTATTTTCTAAAGTCATTTTACCAATAAGATACCATGCTCAGTTATAGATGATTAAGTGCAGTCATCCTGTGCAGGTTTTTGTAGGAGCAACTCCTAATGTGGTCAGTGAGACTTATTTTTAAATTTATCAATATACACGGTTGTAAGAATTTACAAAATGATTTATTTCTTGGTTTATTCCATGTATGATTTTTTGGGATTTTTACCCAGGAAACTTTGCTCATCCTTAGTATTCCCTGCCTCAGTTTCCTTCTTCATATTACATCATATGCTATCTGATATATTCCTATGTAATAAGTAGCATTTCTTCTCTTTGATTTTAATGTACAATCTATTCTTCCTCAATAAGTTTAATAGCTACAGATCAGATATGTAGATGTGTAGATATTTGCCATATACTTCAAAAATGCTTTCTGAAACCTCATTATTGCATCATGTATCTACAAGCCTACAAAAAGAGTGTATTTGTGAAAAAATCATAACACTTTAGAGCCACATACATAAGAAAATGGTTCTGCTTGAATGTCTTATCCAATAGATGAAGAATAATGAAGGTTTATGGTTAGTTCTATGAAAGTTTATTTGTATAAAAAATGTCAATAATGCAGGTCATAGATAATGTAGATAATGGATAGAAACATGAAAAAAGATTTGTGCGGTATTGATTTCTGTGAAAAATTCTGGCAGTTTCAAAACTGGAATGTCAGGGAAAGGGGCAAGTTAAACTTCTTTTTCCTAACATTTTATTTTCATTTTTGAAGTGACAATTTTGTTTGTTTCTTTGCTTGCTTGCTTGCAGCGAGATGCATGCATATATGCACATTCTAATTAAACAAGAAATAAAGTACCCTTTGCTTCTTAAAGGACTAGAAAAGATTGCTTTGATCTTGGGTTATTTTGAGTGATATTGGTTTTAGATTATGTTTACTGAACCAAAATAAAAATATTTGCAATACTGTACAGGTGAAACTCTATGACTGTTCCCTCCCATAAGCAAATACTGTGAGAATTATACATTTTTAATGGAGTATTCTTAGAATCTTTGTCAAACTATAATTCCCAGGATTATTGGAGAAATCCATTCTATTGATATGATCAGGTTCTTAGTATAATGAATTCCCCTGAGGGATTAAGTAGAATATGGTAATAGTGAGCAATTAACATAATCTTTAGTGAAGTTATAGACCCTGTCTCAGAAGTACAGGTCCTAATGTAACCTGTAAAAACCTAAACAAATGGAAATGGTGTAATGATAAGTGACATTTAAGTCAGCTTGATATATACAGAACCCTGATCTGGATTTGTCAGCATACAAATGACAGATTAACAGGGTTGGAAGGGACCTTGTAGGTCATCTAGTCCAACCCCCCTCCCAAGCAGGAGACCCTACACCATTTCTGACAAATGGCAGTCCAGTCTCTTCTTGGAAGTCTCAAGTGATGAAGCTCCCACAATTTCCAAAGGCAAGCTGTTCCATCGGTTGATTATTTTCACTGTCAGAAAATGTCTCCTTATTTCCAGGTTAAATCTCTCCTCCTTCAGTTTCCATCCATTATTCCTGTCTGGCCTACAGGAGCTTTGGAAAATAGCTTGACCCCTTCCTTTTTGTGGCAGCCCCTCAAATATTGGAACACTGCTACAATTTCGACCATATGATCGTTTCTCTCAGATTTCATACTTGCATAATATGTTGCACAGATGGTACCCCTTTAATTCTTTCCTTCCATTAAACTCCTAGATCATGGACTCCACTAGGTCTTCTCAAAATGCCAGAATATCTCAGTAACTTTATTAAAGTGAGATCACAACTTCCAGTTGTTTTACCATTTTTGCTGAAATTATAATTGTTTCCCCCCTGCTTATTATTTCTACCTCTTTAGAAAATTGAATTGATATTGAGGGGAAAAAATTAATTATAAACTTTGAGGCTTCCTCCACAGATTTCTGCCATAGTTATTATTGCTGGAAATTTTTGCATTGTTGGGAAAAAGTCACATAACTCCATTGAAATGCCAGTATTACGCTGGTGTTAAACACTGGAATAATTGTAGAGAATTTAGATTTCTTGCCAGGCTTAACTATCCATTATAGAACTTTTAACTGTTGCTTTCTTTGTCCAGTTCTTGGTGCAGTATGTCTTTGATTTACATAATCAATTTAAAATAATTTTCAGTTGAGCAAACAAAATAAACCATTTGATTATGCCAAGTGTTAGTTGTGAAATCACCATTGTCCTCATTTTGGGTGCTAGCAAAACACCTTTAAGAAATTGGAAGAGTATAAGCATTTTTATGTTATAGTTAGTATGGATCTTATGTAAGCTACAGAGCAAATAAGTAAGTAACTCTTCCCTGATTTTTTAAATTGCAATATGTGTGCTTGAGACAAATGCAATTTAGAGCAAGTATGAATTTGGAAATTCAGAATAGCACCTTTGGTGTTTTGTTTGCTAGTATAAACAATGCTTTATGAATGCGTTTTTGTATATGTCTGTAACAGTCTTACTCTGTAAGCTCTAAATTTATTGTAATTTTACGTGTCTTTCTAATCTGGTTCTGTTCTGATATATTCAGCTGTTATATTCATCATCCCCATTTAGCATGCTACTGATAATGTGGGTGAATATAATAGGACTTATAGTTCAAAGCATTAGAGGACAATGGATTGGGGAAGGCTATTTTCTTTATACCAATTATTGCTATTCTTAAAGCACTAATATGATGGTTAGTTCTGCATCTGTTACATTGTCATCTGTAAGCACTTGATTATTTGCTTTCAGTTTTATGCAAGTCACTGTACTTATTTTTAAGTTTCATTCAGTAATTAATTTAATTAATCTTAGGGCACCCTAATGTATTTAATAGTACACGGGGGTGGGAAATCTTGTTAGATCTCTGGTCTATCTAGGCCATGCTTTCTGAGGCAGAGGTGTGCCTCAGTAAAAAAGTTGGAACTCACTTCCTCACCAGTCCAACACATGAAAGCAACAGGTCATAGCATTGACTTCAGTGGCACCAAAACCCTAGCCACTATAGAAAACCCCAGCTACAGAATTATCAGAAAAGCCATAGAGATTGAAAAAAGACCTGAAAGCATGAATAGAAGAGATGACTCTTGTCCAGACTGTCAATTATCTGGAAGCCTGCACTCTCAAACAAAAAAATATCCACACCACAAGCCAGGCAAACACCTGGGCACAAACAGATCCCCCCTGATACCTCCAGCTGAAAAACACCCCAACCAGNTACCTCCAGCTCAAACACACCCCAACTAGGCACCCAGATGAAACCTAGCTTCCTAATAAATGATAGCCGTCCATTTACTCGGAGCCAAGCCACTTCGTGCGGCTTAGATCTGCCCCACGGGGTTGCCCTGGAAACAATGAATGAGTAGCCTGAATGCTGCCCTCCGAGCTGTTTTCGCTGGCAGAGTACTCAGGGCACCACAGGCACCTCCAACATGAGTCCCCTGGCCATGCCACCCCCCGAGGTCAAACACAACCTTGATGAAGCCCTCAATGAAATTGAGTTTGATACCCCTGCTCTAAGATAATGATCCTCAGTTTTGGCATCTTTAAATTATAGGGATTTCAACTCCCAGAAATTCCTGGACTAGCTTAGGTAATTCTGGGAGTTGAAGTCCACACATTTAAAGTTGCAAGGACTAAGAACACTGCTCTGGATGAAGAGTTGAAAACTGGTCAGAAATTATCTAACGCCATTAGGTCCAGCAATGATTTCTCAAGGAGAATGCAAATCTCCCTGGTCAGACTTCATCCATTATCCATTTATGGATAAGGAAGCCTTTATGACAGATTGACCAGGTGTGAAGCTACGACTGCTATAGCCCAAGAGTACCAAAAATAGGATAACCTGGCATTGAGTTGTCACAGGGTGCCAAAAGAACTGGTTGGTTCTGGACTTCCGGTTTGGGTCTCTTCAGCAACAGACTGAAATCTGCGATCGTGTGCGGTTTCGACCTGTGCTCGCTGCTGGAGCGCCCCGATCCTTTGGATTTAGGGCTGAAGCCACCCCGTAGAGGTGGTGAAGAGGGGGGAGATTGCTAGCCGAGTGGAGGGGAGCCACATCTCCTCCTTGGCTGGTCTAAACTCCCTTCCCCAAAGGCGGTTGCAGCGGTGGTCAGAAATATCCACCTCAAAGAAGAACCCGAGTGGATAAGATTGTGCAAGAGGAAGACAAAGAGGAAAGCAGGACAGACCAGGCTAAACAACAGAGAACATCTAAGCAAGGTACCCTGAATCTAAA
>BHFT01080952.1:0-19778 GCA_004320025.1 Laticauda laticaudata
GAGAGATTGGTTTCGTGGTCGTTGTCCTTCTCTTCGTGTGGGTGTGAGTCTTTTTCCCATGCATGGAAGTGTGGTGGTAGCATCTTGTTGGTGGCACTTGTGGGTTGGGGTCTGGTGTCCATTCTTCATGTTAGGTACTCGTTATTATGAGGGCAGGTTTCCAAATCGGTTGGTAGGCGGGAGTATCAATCAGTTCTTCTTTTTTGATTGAGTTTTTGTGGTTCTTCAATGATGCACTAAATTCTTTCTGTTAGTTTGTCCTACTGTATGGTGGTGGGGCAGGAGTGCATAGGATTCGTATACTCTTGGTTTCTAACTCAATTTTTGTCTTTTTAGGGTTCTTAGGAATGGTGGATATTTTTCTGTTTGTGCAGAATGCTGTTTTAATTGTTTGTTGTTTTGGAGGAATCTTGCTGATTTTGTCTGTAGTGCTTTATATATGGGAGGAGGGCTTTCCATTCTCTTTGTCTCATGTCTTGGCTTTTGGTTGGGGTTTCTTTTTGGATTAGGTGGGTACATCTTCTCTTTTTGGGAACCATTGGCTGTAAGACATTAGTGAGAGTGTGTAGTTCGGTTTTTAAGTGTTGTTCATCGGCTAAGCATTTTGTTCTGGAGATGAGTGTCTTGGCTACAGAATTGATCTGTGCTGGGGTGTGGTGTGAGAGTGCATGTAGATAGCGGTTTGTATGTGTTTTCTTCTGGTAGATGGTGTGTCCTAGGGAGCCATTGGATTTTTTGTATACTAAGACATCTAGGAAGGGAAGTTGATTGTTGGCTTCTGTTTCCAATAGTGAATTGTATTTTGGGGTGTAGGCTGTTGAGGTGTGTGAGGAAGTTGTTCAGTTTTTCTTTCCCGTGTGGCCAGATTTATGAAGGTGTCATCTACATATCTGAGCCAGAGTACGCCACGAACACGAGCCAAACAACAAGATCACAGCTCACCAGCTCAAATATCCCCCAGCAACTAAGACTACCTGAAGCACAGCCAGGCCCCCACCTAAGCAGAACACACCCCCAGCCAATCAAGACACAGCCAAACCCCCTACCAATCAGAACACAGCCAAACCCCCACCCAATCAAGTCACAGCCCCACTAGCAGTTAAAAGGAAGAAGCAGCTGCAAGCTCACATTACTCTGAGAAGCACAGAGCTGAAGAAACAAGCCTGAAGAATGATGAATGAGAACTTCATCGAAACGTTGCCTAGATACTTTCCATTCTACGCGGGAGAAAACCCGAATAACCAAGATCCATAATATATATATATATATATATATTATATTATTTTTGTTTTTTTAAGCTCTCGCGGGTACTTACATTTGTGCTGTTTAAGCTTCCTTCGGGTATTATCCCACGTCATTGTAGTTCTGTAAAGTTGTAGCTCATTGTAGTTCTGTTAAAGTTGTAGCAACGTTTCAGCAGAATCTCATCTGCCATCATCATTATATATATATATATATATATATTATATATATATATATATATATATATATATATATATATATATAATATATTATATATATATTATAATGTTTTCTGGAGTTTTTGCGAGTATTTGTATGTGGATCTTTGGTTATTCGGCGTTTTCTCATGCGTAGAATTGGAGTATCTAGGCAACGTTTCGATGAAGTTCATTCATTCATCTTCAGGCTTGTTTTCTTCAGCTCTGTGCTTCTCTTACTTGAAGAAGCACAGAGCTGAAGAAACAAGCCTGAAGATGAGAATTGAGACTTCATCGAAACATTGCCTAGATACTTCCAATTCTACGCGGGAGAATAACCCGAATAACGAAAGATATATATATATAATATATATATATATATACAAAAAAAAAAACACTGCAATATATTAATAAGGAGTCAATATTGTAAAATACAACAATAGCACAACAAATTTAGATACAATGACAAATGATGCAACAGGAAAGTTATTTTTTCAAAACAAAATAAACACTTTCATCACCACTTAAAAGCATTATAGTTAGATGTTTGGGAATGTGTACTGTTCCATCATCTGCCTTCCAGCAACATAGTATATCACTTTGCCTAACGGTATTGTAGGCTGGCTCAGTCTAAGTAGGGTCAAAGTTGATTTCATTGGGGGCCTTATGTGACCATTTGACCTCAGGGGGCTGGGATGGGCAAGGCCAGAATGGGCAATGTGTCAGGGGCACCTTTGGTGCCCCCTCACTTGTGTCAGGGTGCCTTTGGTGCCCCAACTGCTCTGCCAGTAAAAACAGGGTCCTGAGCTCTGTTTCCAACTGTGGTGGCCCCTTGCAATCCTCTGCCAAGCAAAAACAGAGCCTAGGAGGCCGACACAGCCCTTGCAAGATCCATTTTCCACTGCAATGGCCTCCGTTTTTGCTGGCAGAGGCACCCACAGGTCAGTCCTTTGCTATTTCCAGAGAGGTCCCGCAGCCAGTTCTATGCACCTGAGGGGTGGATCTGACCCTGGGCCTTGAGTTTGACACCCGATCTAGACTCCGTCTTATTATTATAATAGTTTTATTATTATTTATGTATCATCGCACAGTCTGCAGATGTTCAGATGAAATTTGGCATTTTTGTATACCTATTGAGTCCTATCCAAGGACCTGGGATAGACAAATGTGGATGCCTTGATGGTGTTACAAATATCTGCAAGTTGCAAGCTATTCCAAATAAAGCTGTCTTTTGTAATTGATGAATAAAGTCACCTATTGCAATTTTTATTATTACAGATTTAATCTTCAGTTCAATTCACAATATGGGACTGGTAAAAAACTTAACAGTTCAAGTCCTAACCAAGGACCTAAGACTGTTAAGGCAATGTCTGGGTATATAGGCAGCAGTTCCTGTATAGTACATAGGCAGGCTGTTTTTTTGAAAAGTCAGGATATTCAGATCTAATACATTCAAAATTTTCCTGTATCTAGGCAGCCCTTTGGATCAGTGGTGGGATTCAAATTTTTTAACTATTAATTCTGTGGGCATGGCTTGGTGCACGTGGCAGGGGAACGATACTATAAAATCTCCAGTCAGAGGTGATTTTTGCTGGTTCTCCAAAATACTGAAAATTTCCGCTACCAGTTATCAAGAAATGGTCAGAACCTGCTGAAAACCACCTCTACCTTGGATATTGCTCCAAGGGCTCCTATTACTATTGGTACAACCAATGATTTCTTCCTCCATAGTCACTCAACTTCAATTTGCAAATCAATATTTTGTTTTTTTTTCTAGCTGTTTCTCATCAATTTGTGCATCACCTGATATTATAATATCAATGAACCATTTTTTTCTTTTCCACAATAGTGATGTCAGGCATGTGGTGGGCCAGATGTCTGTCTGTTTGGATCTGAAAGTCCCACAGGATCTTGAATTATTATTATTATTGTTGTTGTTGTTGTTTCCAAATAGGACAAGTGCAGATTTGTATCATTACATAAGCATCCATTGGTGGTGAGTGCCATAATCTGAAAAATGACAGGCATCACAATCAAAGCATTTCCCTTTCTATATGTGACAACATGCACTTATAAATGGGGTAGAGCTTCAGTAGTCACGTCATTCCTACCATGAGGTCCTTCATGGATACTTAAGATATCTTTTGTTTTTCTAAATGAGATATTGATTATGG
Organism: Laticauda laticaudata; assembly: GCA_004320025.1. Taxonomy (NCBI): domain Eukaryota; kingdom Metazoa; phylum Chordata; class Lepidosauria; order Squamata; family Elapidae; genus Laticauda; species Laticauda laticaudata. Next base: position 3,614 of record BHFT01080952.1, read on the forward strand.
AAGAAAGTCAGTAATTGTTGATATATTCATTTACAAGCTTTATTATACTCGAAGAGAACTGGAAAAGGTGAACATTCTGTTTAAAGTTACATATCTACATATGCATTTTTCTGGCATTCAGGTCTACTTAATTGGCTGCCAATGTATATTCTTCAATAAATCTTTAGAATAATAAACAAAATGTGTGTGGAATTCCTATGAGGATTAGTAAGAAAGGGCAAATATACTGTATGAAGGAATAATTCTTCTTAGTGAAAAAAATGGAGGTTTCAGGTTACCAAAACTATCATATATCTTTTGTACTGAATGCAAACTGTTGTTTCAAAGAATGAGATGGTGAAACTGGAAGGACAAGGGTAAAAACTTATTGAAGAAGTTCTCTTGTTTTTTTGTGCAACTGCCATGTTTAGTAAATGTTTATATAATTGCTTAGAGGAAGCCAGTGGTAATAATTATATTCTTATATTTTTGTATTACCAGATTACCACATTCAGTATACCTTCATTTAAAAGTGTCAGAATTCTTGATCTGCAATTTTCTTAACATGCAGAATATCATATCTAATTCCACCTGAAGTACATAGTTTCCCTAATATAAATTTTCTAATAAAGCTTATTTAAGACATTATTGCTTTTATTTCCTAGCATATGTTTTTAAAAGAAAAATGCTTGTGATTTTTTTGATCAAGAAACATCAGCAGATTCTTTTAAATGTTTCAATCTATGCTAAGGCAAGTGTGTTCTGGCAGATCTTCCAAATCAACTTAGTTAAAAGCAGTGAGAATTTCATATGCATCCAAGATTGTTCACCATATATTATCACAATGTGGTTTCTGTAATAATACAATTGATGTTCTACCTGTTTCTTACATGCTTATAAATCCCTTCAGCCTTTATTCAATACTATTTTTTTTAAATCATTAAATCCATAGAAATGCTTTAATTTATCTTTGAATTAAAGCATTTTGGACTTCTGAATTTGATGTTAGTTTTCATGTATTTAATTGCAGAACCAACTACCTCTGTTAGAAATGATTATTTTATTAAACATGCTTTTAAGGAATACAGTATATATAATGCAAATCATATTCTTTCTGCAGACAGTATGGGTTTAAAATCCTGATGCTGATGATTTAGATTTATGCTTATTTATTATTTATATTTATATTCAGTCTTTATTGAAGCAGCTAAGAGTTCACTCAGTATTTCTATGACATAGGCTATGACTAGCCCAAAGTCACCAAGCAAATTTCTGTGGTTCATCATCCATTGTACCAAACTGACTTTCAACAGTACAGTAATTCAAAATATGTACTTCAGTTATTTATGTTAGAGCACAAACTGCTTGGATATTTAAGCCATTTGGTCCCTGAGAAATTTTATACCAATCTTTCTGCAAGTAATTCATTGTAATTCACTAAACTCATTGTAAGCTTGGCTGGAGTGGGCTGGGGGTTATGCATGTTATGGAATAGAACAAGCCTAAATGTATCTACAAAGAAGGAAAATATATGATTATAGTTTAAGACAAAATCCTGCAAATGTGGATGAAGATGAATAATGAAGGCAAGGATCTACTTTGATGTTTCATGCTAAGCAGAAATATCAAAGAAATCCATCATGGATTTCTTTCAAGTGAAATGATGTGATCCATCAAAACAAAATATGTTGTGACATGAACAGGCAAGTAATTTATCAAGACTGTGGGTGTCTATCCTTCAATAGTTCTTATATTCATAATTGTATTAAATGTGAAGATGTTATATACAAAATTGGGTATCTTTGGGGAAAGTTGCATTTCAAATATATATGGGAAAGGTTTGTATAAGATGTATGCAAAGGAGTTTGCTCTGGAAAGTGACATGTGCATGTATTTTTTTATTTTCCTTCCTTAAATCTCTTATTTGCAGATGAATTGGAAGCAGAAGATTTCACTGTATTGATAACCAAATTTAAACTGAACAGTATGTGCTTGGCAATACTGTAATCTCAATTTTAAAATCTTACTTCTCAAGCGATAAACTAAAAATACTGGTGAACTACTAAAAACTACTGCATTAATGATAAATTGTGCATTCTTATCTGTATAGTTTAACAAGTATTCCTGCTGTAATTGTGCAGTGTGCTACACACCCAGGCATGGCAAAAGAAATGTAACTGTATATGGCCAAATACTTTCAGATGTGTTCATAAAAATCTTAGACAATTTAGTTTAAAAATTCAGCTTCCATAAGAAACAGAAGATATATTCCTGACTTGCAGGAATGGCTTTTGCAACACTTCTGTTTACTGGCTGATTTTTATGAATATCTAAAGAATGGATAAACCAATCTCCTTCCTGAATACAATGTTCCCTGAATTGCAGAATGGGACAACTTGACATGGTCAAACTGCCATGGCCAATTCGTCATGGACAACTTGCTGCAGGACAATTCAATAAACACAAAAGTTAAATTAACTTCAATGGAGCTGTGGCCGATAACAATAAAATAAAGAAATTCAATCCATAAATACAAGAGTTACAATAATTTTGATGAAAAAGTGGTGACCAATAATAAAAGTACCTGAATGAAACAATGAATACAGAATTGATTTGTCATGTGATGAGTTGTCTTGTGATGAGTTGCCATGGCGAGTTGTTCAGCAGTGAGGTGGCCATGGTGAATTGGGATAACATTTTAATAAACACTGCTCTAAATTTCTTCCTAATGTGCACTATATCAAGCCCCTATCAGAGTTTGAATCTGAGGAGGAAGCAGGACAGCTGACAGGGAATGGGAGTGTGGCTCTGTTGGCTGTGGAAGAGTCTGGGAAAGGGCAAAGTCTGACTGGGCAGAGCAGGGGTGAGATAGAACAAGGGACAGGGAGTTTAGAGGAAGAGCCGACCCACCCCCTCTTCATATTAGGGCACACAGGGAGGAATGGAGAAGAGAGCAATGTGGGTTGCATGGCTTATGGGGGAGAAAAGGGCCTTGATTCCCTTCATTAGCCACAGCTGGGATAAGAAAGTTGATAAGTTGATAAGAAAGGCAGGCTGCATGCGGCAGGCTGCTGGGAGCAAACGTGACTTTACCCTGTGTTGTCATGGCTTATCTGTGTTCCTGGCATCTTCCCAACCATGTGAGTTTTGCCGTGCCTTCAAGTCTAAAATTCTTGCTCCTGCCCTGCCAAATTAATAACTTCAGTTTGGCTTGTTTGGACTTTCAGTTACAGTTTGTGTTGCTCATGTTTTGGACTTAATTTTCAGCAAAGGCTGTTCCTGGGAGAGTTTTTCTCCAGCCAGAAGGTAACCTGGACATTGGGGGCAAAGTTGGAGATAATAAAAGGACTCTTATTGCTTATATGACTGTGTTGCCTTTGTTCCATGCCCCAGGTCATCACACGCCAAGTTGACTGAACCAGCTACCATAACCCTTTTGTTATGATAACTGAGCAACTCCCATATCTTTCCATTTGGTCCAAAGGAAGAGTAGCATTGGGCTCCGTTTAATGCTTATCAGGCTTAATTCTCTGATGGGAAGACTCTAAAGAAACTTCCCTTCATAAGAGACATTTAAAAAGGATTGTTTTGTATGAGTCAATGGCTTTTAAATATTCATTTTGAAACCTCTCTTTTCCAATTATCTGGTGATTGTATATTGATTCACTAATGATTTACTATCAAGAAAAGTAAAAAAAGGAAAATATTATTTATTCTGTATTTTAATTGGACCATCTGAATTTACTCTGATTCTATCTATCTCTACAGAGTGTCTATCTCTGTATCATCTTGTGCCGTGATGGCGAACCTATGGCATGTGTGCTGGAAGTGGCACGCAAAGCCATTTCTGCCGGCACACGAGCTACTGCCCAAAATAGATCCAATGTGCATGCGTGCGCGCCTCCTGCCAGCCAGCTGATTGTTGGGTATCTGCTGCACATATGCAGGGGCACATGCACATGCACAGAGGTGCATGGTGCACAGGGGGTGTTGTGCACACATTGCATTATGGGTGCAGGCATGCGTGCACGCACTTTCAGCACATGATGACAAAAAGGTTAGCCATTACTGATCTAGTGGTTAAATTAGATGACAAATTTCTTGATAAGAGAGAAATTGCAAAATCTCACATCTTATAGAGAACTGCAGATGAAAATAAGTGTTAATTTTAATTTTTTTAAAATAAAGGAGTAGTGTGAAACAGAAGGTGACAGACTTATGACAGCTTTGTAAACAGAGTGTCCCCATTTATTTTACGTAGAGCGTCCGTGGCTGTTCTCTAGCCTGTTTATTAATTCTTTAGTTATAGATATCCTGATTTTTCAGGTAATTAGAAGTTCAGCTGAATCTTCTTTTGAGACACTTCTGCTCTGAACTTGAAGGCTGTGATACTTTAAGGATATTGGTGGCCATTTGATTTTTCCATATTAACAGGCTAGTTAATAACATAGTTGCTGTATCTGTTGTAAAAGTACAGGAAAAACCCTGGCTGAGCAGGATATAAATGCAGACATTCTCCAATTTCGGTTCCTCATTGTGGCAGCTGAGCCACCAAACATTATTAAATCACACTAACAGCATTACTAATTCGATTTCCTGTATATAAACAACCTTCCGTAGGCTTTGAAGAGTTTAACTGAAGGTACAAATAGGTTCAAATTGCAATAATTCATCTGAAAGCATAAGACTAATCCATCTTTCTTATAAATCAGTGACACAGAAGTTAATTAAAGTGTAAACAATGGGATGCATTGTTGATGAAAATCTCAGAAAAAGGGACCTTTGAAATTCTTTCTTTTACCTAACTTCTCACTGTTGGGAGAGTTTAAGCACAAGATTGCATTACTGGACTAGTCCTTCCTTTTAAATGAAATAAGGGGTTTCTATTCATTTCATAGCAATATAGTCAGCAATAATGAAAGTGCTAATGTTTCTGTACTGATTAAAAAAAAATCAAGTAAATACCTCTGTTTGAATTTTGCTTCCAAAAATTCTTCATTTTTGAAAGAAATCCTCATAGAAATATTTTGGTGAGATTATAGATAGAAATGAATTGACTAAATGTAATACTTGCTATGAGAATAAGTCTAATTCACACATTATGGAATTTACTTATTTAGGAGTTGCATTTGGCTGCCAATGCTTCCAACTTTTTGGAGAGATTGGTAATAGTCTCACAGAAAGAGACCAAGAGATCACAGTGGATCCCTATTTCAACCCTCTTCTCAGTGAAGGATCTGCTAGACCATTTTGGATAGATGATTATTGAGCTTTGGGTTGAAGACTCCTGGTTTAAAAAAAAAATTAGTCTTCATGAGGCAAACTTGTTGAACTGGTTGATAGATCCTAACCACCAGAAGATTCTTCTTAATACTCGAGCTAAATCTACTTCTTTGTAGTTTCAGTCTATTCATACTGTTTCGACCTTCCAGGCTAATAAAAATAATTTTCCAGCAGATATTAGGGTAGTTGAAGTCTAGACAGCTTATAATAAATTCCCTTGATAATATAACATTTTCCCTTCTCTCCTTATTTTTTCTCTGAAAGGTCTCAGCAGGATTTCCATGCTGCAATTAGTAAATTTTGCTGCAGAAAAGGGTTTTCTTTTTATACAATACAACATCTCCTTCCTTTTCCTTATGAATCAGTTGGAGCATACTAGAATTGTTACAATCAATGTCATCCCAATAAGTCTCACTAATGCTTATATCATTTTTGTCTCTCATGTTAGAATTTCAAGTTTTTCTTATTTGATTCTGATAATCTATGCATGTGTGAAAAAACATTTCAAACACTTCCCAATTCATTCACCCTCTGTATTTTGATAGTTTATATCTACTCTCACTTCTATTTCTTTCCCAGCTTCCCCACAATCATTCCTATTTGGATAGATGTCTAGCTTGGACATTTTATATTATTTTTATTCATATTTTACTTTTGGACTGTTGTCAATCTTGATTTTTTTGTTGGGTTCAGATGATTCATTTCATCAATTCTATTAGAGATTAGAAACTACATTCAAAGATTATGCTAAATTTGATTAGTTGCAACTTTGGTTATTTTTCTGAGTCTTGATCTGTTCTGTAAACCCATTTATTTTATGATTCCATATACTGTACAATACATTCTACTAACAAAGGTAGTTAACCATGTTATATGAATCTGGTCAATGAATAAAAAATAGGATATCAGTTGAAATAATGAATTATATTAATCCATGAATTAATCCAGATCTTGTATGGCATAAGCTGTTGTGAAAAGATTTTCATTTAATCAGTAACAGAAATCAAGATAAGAGAGTCTTGTTTTCTGTTTATGGATACCCTACCCTATTAAGAAGAAATGTTAGAGAGGGTCAAAGACTTGTCATATGGAAAATATCATTTGTAGTATTCCTTTGCAAAATTTGCAGCACCTTGAAATGAGGTCCAAATTGAATTTTTTTTAAGCTCATCCTTCTCTCTGCCTTTTAAAAAGAAGTCAAAGCTCAAGCTGCAAGTTGATGACATAGGTATTCCCAAATGACAAGTTTTCAAACGTAAGCTGCAGTTGTGTCTGCCAATTGCTTATCCTAAGGGGAAAGGGACAGGACTGTGATGCTCTATGCTTGAAAATATTTCCATTTCAGAAGAAATCTTTTCCCATAACAGTGTTTTCATAAACAACATGCTTTTTAGATAGTAGAATCAACTTTTTTAATATTTTTAAATGTAACTAGACAACCCATGTCCATTGGGTCATCACTTCAGAGATAGTGCTTTACCTAAACAAAGAAACAGAATGATCATAGAAGAAAAAGCAGTTGGAGCAAGTGTGACTTCTGACTTCCTGTGAATTTCCCCATTGAGTTGCCTTGTGGGAATCTGATAGGAAGCACTAGAAATCCCTTCCCTTCCTTCCCATCCCCTTTTAATCAGGCAAGTGCTACTGGGTGGGGAGGGAGTGAAGGATTGTGAGACTGGCTGGGAAACTGTCATAGAATGTTGAAAATGAAGACCAAATGACAACAGCAGCAATCTACTAGTATAGCAGCAACTAGTAGCACTGAAGCAACCACATTTTCTCCAAATTTAATTCCCTTGAGAGTCATGGGTTCCAGATTTTGGACAGATTCTGTAAATTAGCCCATTTCAAGTACCTTGATTCAAACATTGTTGCATCATTTCACCCATTGTCATGACAATGAGAGTTTCAGTAGTATTTAGAGTTTTGTACAATATAACTGTTTGATAATTATCTTCCTGATTTATAATTTTACCATTTCAAAAATCAAATGCTCAGTTCTTTCCATTAGTGCAATTAGTGTGTTTGTGCAATTTACTGTAACAAAAATCCCACTGGGTTCTTACCAGTTGTTACATATTAGCATACTCCAAATACTCTATTCCCATTGGTCCACAAACACTTGAATCTGATTGGTGTTCTACTCAACGGTGATTGGCCAAAAATAGCTAGCCTATGATTGGCCACCTCAGCGGCAGGAGAATCAAGGAGCCGTCATTGGCCGCGAGCTGCGAGCAGCCTCTCTATAAAAAGGGCTGCTGCAGCTTCTGGCTCAGACGAAATTTAAGAACTAAATAAAAGAGCTGAAGTTACGCTGGTCTCGAGTCTCATTCTTCACGAACACAACACCAGTCTTTGTAGGAATATTTAAACAACAAGGTAGTCCTCAGCAGGGTTCAGAAGGTTTTTCATTTTTCAGCTAATCTTCCTGTTCTGCTTTAACAGAAAACAAAAAAAAAGTTATGTTAAATGATGTAGTTAAAAAATCCTATCATGTAAAGAAGGAGATGGGGAAAAAAATCTCTCAATCTATTTAACCTTTTCTGTATCAACCACACATTCAGTGTTCTGCTCCTCAGAGCTGAGACTTCCCTATATTTGAAAGGGAAATAGTAAACTACAATCACAAAAGCAGTAAGCTTCCAGGTATCCATATATTCAGGAATTCATGTCTGCCTTTTCTCCCTGATGGTATACAACTTACTCAGTTACATGTGTCACCTCATAGAATTTGTCATTGTGCATCTCATAGACCTTAAAAAAAACCCTTATATATTTTGTTTAAAAAAAAAGATATGTTCTCAGAGAACATATAAACAAAGAGATCAAGTCAGTTTTAAGCAGAATTTTATTCCATGTATCCTTGTGGGTTATATTCTTCTCCCAGTTTGGGCATGTTTGAATAAAAAAAAAAGTAATATTTTTATTTTCTTTTTTTTCCCATCACCAAAACATGTTATTATGGCCAGAAAAAGGTAGGAATTTTTGTTTTTGCAAAGTAACTTGCTCTTTCTGACCTCACTGTTTATTTATTGTGATACCAATTAACAGTCAACATGTGGTAAAGCATATATATTATAGTTGTGCGTCAACAGCATACAATAAAATAAAAATTTAAATAATATCAAAACAGGATTGCTACTCAAAGGCTATATTCATATTAGTTCCAAGAAAACAATCATTGGTGAATTCATGAACAAATATTGACATTTTTTCTGTCAGATGAAATTCAAGGTCAACTAAACAAAAGGTCCTCCTCATGGTTGCCATATTATTTGCTATCCATATCCCCTGCGTTGTCCTCTGTTGGTCAACTTCCCAAGATAGTTCTTTCTATTTGAAGAAACTGAGCAAAGTATTTCTGTCTCCCACCTCATTAAGTGGGCAAAGTTATATGGTAACATTATCAGATGAATAAAGTGCCTACAAGATCTAATCTAAAAATGTTGAATACAGTGTTGAAGCTCTGCAGGTGTGCACAAATATTTCATGAGAATCTAAGGGTTTCTCCATTCAAGAACTTTCTGATATATCAAAGATTCTTCTTTTGCTCAAAAAACAGCTTCCTCTGTTCTGGACAAGAGAAGATGTGGTGCATTTTACTTCTGTAACTTTCCAAAGCTGGAAGGGATAGTCTTAGATAATTGGAAATCCAGGGGCTAATTCTTTCAGTGATTCAGTGGGGCTGAGTTTTCAAAGGTGTTATTGAGATTTCGGAAATGAGAAGCCCTCTTCTCTAGCCTTCTGGATTGCCTTGGGTTCATTTGAGAAAGACTGGCAGATTTATATAAATGAGGGCATTGTATGTTCAAAAGAAGCAAGGAATGTTTGATCTTAACAGTTACTGATTTACCTTTACCTCATGATAACATTCATTAAGTAGGATAAAGCTGCTGGCTCCCCTTTATATTGTCAACAGATAAAATATAGAGATCATATAGGGTGTAACTTCAGTCATGTTTCAAGGTAATATTTTTCTACGTAATCACGATTTGTTATATACTCTGCTTCAGCCTCTTTTTCTTTGTCTCCTCCCTGTTTCTAAATATTTGTGGTTTAGGTCAAAAGTACAGCATGAAATTGTTACTTCCTGTCAAAGATTCTGCAGCATGACCCAGAAAGCTCAACATTGAACATTAACTTGTGGATCTTCTTGGAAGTTCTATGTAGATGAGTTTCAAACTTCTTTATACACAAAATAAGATTGCTGTGTCAATTCTTAATCAGCAAAACACTTCTGGACTTCTCTGAGAGAAGAAGGTAACCTAATTGGGTTCCAAATAGATAAACAACATCTAGATGGCCCTGAAGAATGAGAGTATCTTTTTGCTGCTGTACAAATAAATAAAATCTTTTTGCTGCCATCTTGTTTATCATTGCCCAAATTGATTCCTTGTGAGTGTTACCATCTCAATGATGTGATCAGAAGTGCCAGTTTGTAAAAATGGCAGCTTCTAGGACCAGCTGTGACTTCCAATTCATCAGCAACTAATTGATTTTTATAACAAAAATCACCTGTGAGCAACCCACATCTGAAATAGGAATGATTTCAACTTTTCATATTGTACAAAACCATTCCTTATTGCTCTTCATGAGACTGTGCCATTGATACAGAGTCATTGTTGAGATTTCAAGAATTATAAAAATAGGAATAAACAGTTTCCGTAGGATTTTTCTTGCATTCCCATTCTTCAATATTATCTGCCAAAAAATGAAAATTATTAATCACACTCTTAAGCCCCAGATCCAAAGTCCAGCTAATTAAAGAAATTTAAATTCTGTTAGCTCTGCAGAATATTTATCAAAGCTAAAACTACTACAATTATGGTTCACCCAACCCAAACTAGCACTTGGTTGTTGTGTTTTTGTGTTTATCAAATTCTGTACTGCATATTGCTTACCCTGTTAACTAAGACTGCCATATCTGGATTGCAAAACTTTGAATGACCACTAGATGACATCAACAAGAAACTCTTAGCTGCTGTTGAAGTATCATCTGGGTTTTGCAGCCCCAAATTTGATTGCTCAACTGTTACTGATAATCTATTTAATACTTATTTCCCCCTGATGATTAAAATCACTGCTTAAATAGGAGCTACATAAACATGTCAGTGTAGTTGAGCCTGACTATCTAACCTTAGGAAGCTAACACTTCAACATGTTCCTAAACTGAAGAATCATCTTTGATTTGAGACTCTCTTCCCTCCCCCATTCTCTTTTCATTCATATCCCTAGGCTGTAAGTCCATCTGTCACCACTCCAGTGAAATGTCTGGAATTTGTCTTTACTTCATCTCTATCTTTCATGAATATCCTATTCATAAATACCCGTAATCGCTTCCTATCTCATCTGTTTCAATTGCATTGCAAATATGGTCTATCTTTCAAAATCCTTTCCTTCTAGGATATCAGCTCCATTTTCTGATGCATGAGTTGTTTTTCTACTGTGAGAGACACTGAAAAATGCACAAAAGGGAATGGAAGTCCACCAGAGTTGGTGATATGACAATCATATTTTATTCATATTATGACAATGGTTTATAATTAAGTTTGTGTGGTACAAGATTATATATCACATTGTGGAGGATTGAGTGGGTTCCACTGAAATTTCCATCTAACTTTACCTAAACTATTTTTGTTTGATGTAGGAAATTAACCATAAATTATATTATTTTAGAGCACTTTCTGATTATAATATGGAATAAGAAGCTTTTTTTTTCCTTTCCAATTATTTTTAAACCTAGATTTCATTTATTACACTAGTTTATTTGGTTTGCTTAAGCATGTAGTCCAGTTATCAACGGTGGTTTACAAACCATGATGATGCTTAATATAATGTATGCATCCAATCATTGTTTCTATCTAGCATTAGATTTGTTACCATGACCTAATGTGAATAACTATGCATGTGCTGAGATTTGAATAGTATGCATGGCACAAATAGGTGTTTCATATCAGCTAATAAGATACCATGGCATCTGGATCTCTGTGTATTTCCTCTTAAATGCTATATATACTTAATGGCCATGAGTATTGGAGAGATTAAGATGAGGATCTTAATCATCAAAGTTCTGAACAAACCTTCATATTTGCATTGTACCCCATTTACATTGTACCCCCCTATCCTTGTTGGATAGGAAAAGGAGGATTCCATTTCCAAATTTATTTAGGTCTCACTGTTTCCCAGAGACTGACTGCAGCAATGACAGACAATTTGGGTTCGCAATGCTGGTGGCTTTTAAATGGTAAAGATATGAAAAGGTGACAGAGAAGAGCTCTAAAGCTGAGCTGGTTCTGTATTATTTACCCCTCTTTCGAAGCATGAGAAAAAGCAGCATTCTAGTCTTATAATCAATCACAGAAAGCTAAGCTCTCTAGAAAAGGGATTATGCAAATCCTGTTTCATTCTGCTATCTTCTTTGCAGGCTAATTTCTAATTCAGTATGATTTCTTGAAGACTTTTAAAAATCTGTAAGAAAAAAAGGGTTCAGGCACTCTTAGTGTTCAAAAATATTGAAGTGGCAAAGACAGTGACCTAGTGATGAAGACGCTTGGCCCCACTCAGAAAGTTGAGAGTTCAATCCTAGGTCATGGCAGAAGTTTCTCTTCTAGGATTCAAAGAAATAAATATCTGCTGCAAACTTCATGTGATATCAAGAAGGGCATCTGGTCAGTAAATGCTCAGCTCTATTCAGTTGCCCCAACTCTATTCCAACAAGGGACTGCAGGGTCAAAAAAGGGGAGTTTTTAGGGATCTCTCCAAGGTTTCTTTAATCTTGCACAAGCTCAGCATCCTGGAGATTGCACACTATCCCCAGAGATTTTTATACTTATTCTTCCATGGTTTAAGTATCCTAGAACCTGCTAAATAATAATAAAAAAATCTCAATAATTAGAATTCTGCCCATTGCCAGGAGTTCGATCCTGACTGACTCAAGGTTGACTTAACCTTCCATCCTTCTGAGGTTGGTAAAATAAGGATTGTTGGGGACAATATACTAACTCTGTAAACCACTTAGAGAGGGCTGTAAAGCACTATGAAATGGTATATAAGTCTAATTGCTCCTGCTGAGTGCTAAGAGTAGCATGAAAGTATTCAAATTTTATAATTTTCAAGGATTTATTTTTGAGGGAGGGCAGGATGTTTTTATACTATGTCTTTGTTGCAGAAGTACACTTTGAAACCTAAAAAGCTTTTTAAAATTGGAATTTGATTGCTAACATAAACTGAATTGAGTTCAACTCTTATTGACAATTCAGAGATATCCATGATGGTTTTTCTAAAGTGCAGATTCTTTGCCCATTATTCAAAGGAAAGTGGTATTGCAGAATTTCAAAAAGATGCTTTGAAAGTATTTTTGAGCAAGGTACTTTTTTTTAATGAAGCTATGTGGTAAAGAAGCTCCATTGTTTCACTTTAATTTGTCTTGGAGACTTCTCCAGAAGCAAAAACACCATAGCAAGATGAATTACATCATCTTCTTGATAGGACAATAATCAGCAATAGAACAAAACACTTTATTAAGACAAAGTGTAACAGTCTTTCACTAAGTTAGAAAATTATAGTCTCCAATTATGAAAAACCAAGCCAACATTTCCTGAATGGCACCATTTTAGGTGGACATTGGTCTGGATCTTCAATGAAATTTGAAGGAATTAAGAAGTTGCTCTCTTTTTCTTTAAGCATTGGGTAGCTCCAGTTGTAAAAGAAGGCACTCCTGCTTTTTATATGCTTTGTAAAAGCAAAGTGTGTATGTGTGTGTGTGTGTGTGTTATTTTCAACTTCTGCACTGTTTGCAGGTGGGCATTTTGCCAGTTATATACATAGTTCATTTTCCATACAGATTTTTTAAGTCAAATTGTGACTTAAGATTTGTTTACATTTAACAAAAGGGATTTTAATGGTTCAATTTCACTGGAAGGTGCAAACAAATGAAAGATATAACTGTGCTATAAATTCTCAGAAGTGAAATATAATTTGAAGAAAGGCTGAAATTCCTAAAAATTACTTTGAGTCAAGAATGTGTTGATTAGGAACAAACACTTGTGCTCTCACTCTCCCCAAAAGGGAAGAAAAATAGTTTTATGCTTAGTTTATATTTTTTATCTGATATGTTCTGAAGCACAGCTAGCAATACACTGATCTTCCAGCAGTTCTGACTGTGATTGTGGGGAACAGTTTCAGATCACAATTGTTGTAGGGCATTTTTTCCCTCACCCTTCAAATACCATAGACGTTAACTCTACAGGATCCAGTGTTTTTTCCCCAAAGCATAGAAAAAGTTGTGTCAATCGGCAAGGCATCAATATTGTTTTAATTTTTTTATTACAAGTAGTACTGCTAGTTCAATCATCAAGGATGTCCAGTTAGTGTCCAAGAGGCTTAAAAAATAAATATGCTACTATAAAAGGAAAAGCCCTCTTTGGAAGAACTTTATAGCTCCTGCCGCCTTAAAATTCAAAACATTCTCAAAGAACCATCTCATCCTGGGAACTCTTTTTTTGAACTATTACCACCTGGCAGACGGTACAGAAAAATAAAAACAAGGACAAATAAGCTGAAAAACAGCTTCTATCTCAGGGCAGTAGCTCTGCTGAATTCTGCTGTATAATGCAGTGTTGGTGTGGTGTCGGGGGTTTCCAGTTCAGTGTGTGGAGGGTGAAGGATGTCTGTTTGTGTTTATTTTCATGGTCATGATGTGCACTGAAGATGGTGTTTGATTTCATTGTACAACGTGCAATGACAATAAAGTAAACTAAACTAAACTAAAAGGAAACCATAAAACAGCATCTTAATAAAATCTATCTTTAGAATCATATATACTCTCCATCTTTTCTTTTAAGGACCCAAACAGGAAGGTACAGATGTTATGCCTTCCCAAACAGAAGTTTTATATGAAGTCCATATCTTCTTTTGGAAGGAAGGAGAATTCCTTTACTTTTTACACAATGTGCTTTTGTTGCATTGACAACCAGAAAATGACACATTACTGGTTTCTTCTACTGGTATTGAAACATTGTCAGATTTTATGGTACTAAGGCTTCCTACTCTCTACCAGGAATTCAAATAATAATTTGCCAATTCAGTATAAACACAGCACTTTAAAATAAGTATGGTGCTAATAACAGTAGTTGAGGTGAAGACTTATTTTGAGAAATAGGGTACTACCGCAAAGAAGGTCTAACGGAACCAGCTTCCCTATCCAAACAATGTAGAGAACAGACTCAGAAAAAATATCTTGTGTTGCTTATACAGGAAAGATTTAATCAGAATTCTCCATTAACAACTAACATTTGATTAATGTTTTGGCTGAAGTTCATTTTATTGGTTATAATAAAACAGGTAATAATAAGGAGAAGGGCAATAAAACTCTCTTTGAGATGATGTAATCACTCATAATTCCATGCTTGTACCTACTCCATGTTTATCATTATAGTTGGCTTTGGATGCTGCTGGCTCCTTGCTGGCATTAATTTTACAACAAAAACAAATTCCCATAGTTTTAAATTCCATTGATCCAAAAAAAGACGCATTTTAAGTAAGTTGTACTTTAAATGGCAATTCTTCTTGGCTCCTGGGTCACAAAACACTGGAAGAGTTTTGAACTTTTAAGAGGTGCAGAATTTAAGGTGGCTTGTTTTATATTTCTTTCCGGATCTAAGATGATCTGATTTTGTACTCTCTCCCTCTCCCTCTCCCCCTCCCCCCTTCCTCCCTCCCTCCATTCCTCCCTCTCTCTTACCACCTCCTTCTTGGTTCTCAATTCCCTTTGCCAAGTTTCAAAGAGAGGACTATTTTTTTGTTTTATTTTAATATATTTTATAGCAGAATTCAAGATTTCCAGGCATTTTTCCTCAGTACCAAAGGGTTAACAGAAGAGGAATCACTCTTTTACTATATTTTTCTATGTGCTTATAGTGCTGCAGTCTATATCAAGTATAAATGCACATGTACTTAAATATACATGCACACAGAGAAGGGCCAATGTCATGTGGTATTTCAATTGTTGAAAAAAGATTTGGGAGCCTTAGGTTCAAGCTGATCGATCTCCTTCTATGGAAGCTCATTCATCCTATGTCTGCCCAGGATTGCCCTTAGGGATTTAAAAATAAAGGCTGCCTTGAATGCCTGGAGGAAAGACAGGATACTAATCTATCAAATAAGTGAAATTAATGGCCCCATCGAACCCCTTATAGACACATGTCATGACAAGTTATCTTTTATATAATACATTGCTTATTGGAAATTATATTTGTAATTTGGGGTAAAAAAACTCTGTGATATCTGTCAACTTTCAAAAGACACACTCAGAATTTAATTATTTTCTGTTTCTACTTCAGTCAATGAACATTAGGGGAAAAAGAACCCTTATTTTAAACATGTCTGAAAATTGAGCTTAAATAAATCCTTATATATGCATTTTGGAATGTGTTTCCCACAAAATTAGCAGTTTTGAGTTGAGAACGTTACAACATTCAGAGAAGTGTGACAACTGAAAATGACTGTGTCTCAAAGCAGCCATTAATCTGGAAAGCGTGTTTGAAATTAGGTTCAAATGAAATGTATGAGCATCCTTATTTAGATGTTTGATGATGATCAAAATTCAAAGGCACTTAGGCTTCCGGTTTGAGTCTCTTCGGTGACAGACCGAAATCCACAATCTTGTGTGGTTTCGATCTGTGCTCGCTGTCAGAGTGCCCCGAGCTGGCAGGTTTTGGGGCTAAGCCACCCCGTAGAGGTGGCAAAGAAGGGGGAGACTGCCAGCAGGGTCGAGGAGAGCCGCATCTCTCTTCCCCAGCTGGCCATTTTCCCGAAGGTGGTTGCAGCGGTGGTCAGAAATGGCCACCTCAAAGAAGAACTGAACTGGAAAAGAATGTGCAGGAGGAAGATAAGAAGAGAAAGC
>BHFT01080956.1:0-20165 GCA_004320025.1 Laticauda laticaudata
GCCCACAGGCTTCCTTTATCTACCCCATGGGCTGTTCTCCTTCCCATGATGTTCTACTCCGGCGATGTTCTCAGCCAGTTCTTATCCTCTGAATGCGCTGACCCTGCTTGGCGCTAGCTGCCTCCTTTTAATATCCCGGCGCAGCTTCCACAATTCAATCCTCCCCGCATCGCTGCAGTCGAACGTCTGTTATGCATTTGCTATCATCCGCTATGCATGCCTATAGTGAGTCGCATGATGCATCTGCGCGACCCTGCCTGACGGCCATACAGCGGCCTCCTGTCCGCCCTACAGCGCCGCTGTCGCCCTGTTCTCCCCCAAAGTCCTGTGGATGTTTGTCATCGCCCGCTTATCCATCCCGCTCCATCCGACTAGGCGCTTCCAACATCCCCGCTTGTGACATTCCCCGCCGCGCTAGAGTGCCTCCCCACGTCCGTCCTTCCGTTCCCAGTTGTTGTCGCTCTGTTTGTATGCAAAATTTGCGGCGCCACTTATTCGAGCAGCCACGGATATAAACAACCCGGATAACAATGGATGGAAAATTTGCTTGTCCGCTGTGTCCTTTTTACATACGTTTTGCATCCGTCGGCCAGTGTGATCTAGCCTTTAGTTCTTTCACTCTCAATTATTTAGGTGATGTGTGGATGACTCTCACAATGCCCTTGAGCATAAAGCTGGAAAGATATTTTACGCTCATTAATTTTGTTATTGATTGTCGATAATTGTTCACAAATAGTCTGACCTACAAGCAGATATTATTCAGCTATAGAATCTATAGAAACCTAGGCTTGCTTCCCCCACCCCCCTGAACACCTCTGTAAGCAGCATTATATTGGTTATGTGTTCCTGCTTGGGCAGGGGGTTGGACTAAATGACCTCCAAGGTCCCTTCCAACTCTGTTGTTCTATTCTATCCTTCTCTAGTATAATATTAACTGTTGACTCCTATCTTTTCAGCCCTACTGCCCAGGATAGGAAAACACTCAGTCAGAATTAAGCACAGCAAAGTTGTTAAGCATAAATTAAGGGCTTAACTCTAAAATATCTTTATTTGTCAGTACCTTGTCAATTGTTAGTTGTTATTTTTTCTATAAAGGGGGAATCTACTTTCTGGTCTCATTCTACTACATTTTTGTAGTTAGGTTTACTTTAGAGTTTTGATCTAATTTTGGTGATTTTTGGAATAGAAGCATAGAGAAATGGAAGGATTTATACTCTTTGAGACAGCTGGTCATTTGCATTCTTTTAGAGAGTTGTTAAGGTCTCCTGGAGGTTTATCTGTGTCATCAGGGTCACCTGAGTAATACTATTTGATATGGAGCCTATTTGGAACTGTTGAAAGGACTGTGTTGTAGACTAGAGATAGATAATGTTGTATCTCTCCCACTCTGTTGAGAGAGGGCAGTTCCATTTTGACATAAATGTTAACCCTTCTTTTGACATAGAGGCCATCTATGTCAAAATGGAGCAGCCCTCTTTCAACAGAGGAGGAGGAATACAACATCATCTATCTCCAGTCTACAATACAGTCCTTTCAACAGTTCCAAGAAGGCTCCACATCCATTTGCTACTCAGGTGATCCTGATGACACAGATAAACATCAAAGTGACCTTAATGACCTGCTAAAAGAAATTAAATGACCAGCTGTCTGCAAGGAGTATAAATCCTTCCATTCCCCACCATCCAGTCAGAGGTGAAGTAGTTTCTTGGATGAGAAGTGAAACGTTTTCAAAGAAAAACCAGAAAGTCCAGTTACCTCTTGAAAAAAGCACCTTTGGGGTTCACACAGTATACTTTTAGAGGTAGCATTAGGAGGTTTTGTGTAGCCCAATTCTGAAATTTCTTGATTTTCATCATTTGCTTTTCTTCCAAAATAACAATATTTAGCAGTATGCTAACTTTTTTGTTTGTTTGTTTTCCAGGTTCAGTGACAATGAAACCAAAATATTTATCTCCAGTTCTTTAGCACTAAACATGACTGATGAAAATTATGGAGTTTTTGCCTGCTTCATTAGAAATAGTACAGCTCTTTTTACACTGAAAAAATCAGGTAGTGTGCCCATGAAAATAGTCATAAAAATTCTATCGATTATCATTAATTCTGTTGATTATCACATCAGCTACATGTGCACAGCATTGTTTAATAATAATGAGTTCACAAAATCATAATAAATATCCATTCAAGAGCAGTTTTCTGATTCTGTTGATCAAATGACAAACTAATGAATTAAAGTGTTTATTCGCTGTATTTGCTGTATGGTCATAAACAAAATAAATATTTATATAATCTTTTTGATTATAAATGCAGTTTAAAACACGGGGTGTAGGAATTTGAGTTGGCCTTCCATCTGCTGGATGATTTTGGTGAGCACAAAGTAGAACAAAGGATTATTATATACCCTCAATATCCTGGAGGAAATAAAAGATATTTGTGCTTAAATTAAAAGAGGGTGAGCAAAACATTGGGCTTCTGAAAATGAGAAGCATCATTAACTTAGGAGCTCATTGTATAAGAGCAGTATTGTAACAAGCTATCCTCTGTGAAGCTAAGGAGAAAAATTGCCACATGATGGCACCAGGTAACAACAAAATTTTCATGGTTGTAGACTATGCTGGGAAGTTGAAAAACATTCTGGAAGAAGGTAATGTAGTGGCAAACCACTTCCATCCTGTAAAATAATTTCAGGGCAGTGCATTGAGAGATATGGAATATATTAGCCTGAAAACCTGTACTCTTTCATTTCCATATTGTTAAAAATGTCCCTGCTTGGCTGTGTCTACGAAGTCTTCAGGAGTTGAGCTTCATCTTGGCTTGGCTTGGCTTCTTCAAGGAACATATCCATTTATACTGGCTAGAGTTAAGCTTGGCCCAAAAATACTTTTTTACCCCTTCTCAACAAAAATGTAAACGTTGAGTAGCATCCATGTTACACATATTAAGTTTGGGGGAGGGCAAACTTATTTTGGTATTTTAAGCATGGACGGTTCCTCAGTGACTCTGGACATGCTACTATGTTATTTTAAAGGAGTATTCTGCAGACTTTTTTTAGAGCACTCTGTTGTAGCTTTCAGATGCCAAAAAGACTTAAAAGCCAGTTTCGGTGTACAAATGCTAACAAGATAAGCTCAACTCTGATGTATGTCAGAAATTGACTTCACATCCATCCTTCATCCCAAGACCTTCATTTATTGTGAATAGGAATACTCACCACACAAAATTTTAACTTTCCATTTTTCAAATTCTGCTCACCTCTGTCATTATGTTGCTGTAACTCTTGTTTAGACAGCAATGCGTCAATTTTTTCCCCAATAGAATCAGCTTTCACTTTTAACTCTACCCTACAGTGTACTGTTTTGCCACAAATTGTAATTAATGTTGTTTGCTTCTTTTTCAGAAGACACTGTTGGGCACTTGGGTGCAGTGCTAGCCACGTTTTTTGCTGCAGCACTCCTGCTATTTGTAGCTATAATGTATGTGAAGTGCCGGCTGAATGCTCTGCTCTGGTACCAGAATCATTATGGAGAAGTAGAAATCAATGGTATATATGTGTCCCTTTTCCTCTTGATTCAGAATATTTAACATTTGGAGAAGTCATTGAAATAAGAGAGGAGGGTTTTTTAAAAAAATTAAATGGGATCTTAAAATTCTAGCCAAACCAATATTTTTATATCTTTTTTTAAAATGGGAATAATCAGATGCCACAACAGGGGCCAGTCTGCTGTCTCTTGACACCCAGGGATCTGTGGAATAGATGAGGGAAGCCAGCAAAATTCAATGTATTGAATTTATGTCCTGTTCTTCAGTTTAAGTTTGTCTAACATTCCATCTATTTATGGGACATTGCCTCCAAGATTATTCCAAACTCAAAAGTCAAAGTTAACACCTCTCCATCCCATCTTGAAATTTCACAACAAAAAAGCTATCGGTATCATGGGAATTAGATGAGATTGATTTTTTTTTAATCTGTTGATATAACATAGTGTATTTCTCGATGCTTTCTTCTACAGATGGAAAAATTTACGATGCCTATGTATCTTACGCTGATTCAGTGGATGACAGAAAATTTGTGAATTTTATAGTGAAGCCACAGCTAGAGAATCGCTATGGTTACAAGCTCTTTTTAGATGAGAAGGACATTCTGCCCAACTCAGGTAAGAACCTAGTACAAGAAAGGCCAGTGTTCGGTAGGTTGGCTCTACAGCCTAGCTTTCTGAATTGGCAGAAGACTGCAGGAGAATATCCACAGAAACCACCAAAAGGGATTTTTTTTTTTATTTCTCAGTTGGAACAAGAAGGTAGGAACAGAAAAACTTCCAGAAGCAAACTATTCCTAATCTTTCCTTCAAATGGAATGTGGGTGAAATAATTTGCACCAATTTGAACATTTTGTTGTTAAATTTCAGCAGCAGGTTCTTGGAGTTACCTCACAAAGACCTAGGTATTTTTACTTTGGTCCTGTCCAGTGGAATGATTTGAGTGGATCAAGAGAAATGTCTAATTAATTTGCTTGTTTGTCCTCAGGTTCATAACAGAGTAGCTTTTTTTCAATGCTGACATACTGAAGTGAATATGTTTTATATTTGAATAATCCATCTTAACCACTAGATCAAATTGGCCATCTTACAGCAAACTCCTGGCAAGAAAGCAACAACAACAGAGCACCATTAGATTTTAACAACCAGGATAGCGTGTAATGCAGGGGTCTTCGAACTTGACCGCTTTAAGACTTCAACTCCCAGGATTCCTCCTCCAGTCATATTAGCTCAGGAATTCTGGGAGTGAAGTCCACAAGTCTTAAACTTGCCAAATTTGAAGAGCCTTGGTGTAATGGATATCGCTAGAGTATTAACAGTTGGCTCCAGGGAATAGAGAAAAAAAAGATTTTCCTTCCAAAGGAAGAACTGCATCTCCATTGATCATGATGCTTCAGGAACATTCTGAAACTCACCATCTCCTTAAGAAAAAATGTCCCCCATCTGGAACAAGAAGCCCTCTCGACAGTGCCACTATTGTCAGGATTCAGCTTCACTTTATTTGCCTATTCTTGGGGGTGGGGGTGGGGAGGAAATTTGCCACATTCAGACATCGGTCAAAAAGCTGCACAAATTCTCTTGATTCAGAAAATATAGAGACCTAGAGCCTGCTGTTATCAATGTACTGATGAAGTCCCTGCTGATGTTTTCATCCAAATGTTAGACATCACTGGGGACAGAATAAATTCCTGTGGAACTTTACAGCTTAATTGTCACCAGAGATATAGTCAGCCAGAGCTATTTTTCTCAAGAATAGCCCTGAAGTAGAAAAGGAACCAGTCTAAAAATGTGCCCTAAATACCTTATTTGACAGATGCTCCTGATGAATACTTTGGTTAAAAGATCAGGAGCAATTAAAAAACTAAACAGGATCAACAATTTATACATATTTCCCCTGATTCTCTAATAGAGATCTTACAGAGATCTTTCATCCCAACATTTTAAAGTCCCAAATTATGGGACTTAATTTAGATTTAGATGATGATGATAAAAGGCTCCTGAATAAGGTAAAGATAAATGATTTTAAAAAATCCAAATAAATAATCTTCTTTTCCAGAACCTTCTGCAGATCTGATTATGAATGTCAGCCGATGTCGACGCCTTATTGTGGTTCTTTCTTATGCATATTTAGAACAGGAATGGTGCAACAATAATTTCAAGTAAACACTCATTTCTTTAGTGTGTGTGTGTGTATATGTGTGTGTGTGTGTGTACTTGCTCCTTCTCTCATGTCTTTTTTTTAATGCTATACTACCTTGTAAACTGCTTTTTGCGGTGATGCATAAACTAATAAAATGTACCTTGTATCAATCATCCAAACCAAGTTTTCAAATTATTTATTCTGGTTTCCAATTTCTGTTTTCATGAGTTTTTGCAGGTCACTGTTTGGTTTGAATATCAAGATTTCTGACCTGAAAAACTAACACAGTAAATATTCTATTCAACTGAGTATGCGTACGTGGCTCATTCTCAATCTTCCAAGCTATAATAGAAGACATGGAGAATGTAATATTTGCATGCAATCACTTAAAAAAAAAACAACAGGCTCCTAGGACCTAGGTCATCTTAGCCACAGCAAGTAAAATCTCTCTTACATTGAAAATGATACATAGGAGACTAAAATTTGTACTTTGCATGTGAGCTTTTGAAATTTGAGCAACTGATATGCTTCTAAGCTTAATGAAGCTTGGATATGATATATATTAGATGAATGAAAGAAATACAAGTGTTTTGCTGCAGAGTGCAGAACTATAAATAATGATAAAAACCAAGTCTTATTGGTAATTCTGTAAAGCCATTGTCTATTTTTTTTTTAGGGAAGGTCTTTGGAGACTACTGGAACTCTCCCGGAAGCCAATCTTCATTGTCTTTGAGAGCCAATATCGGGACATAGCACATTCAGCCATTACTTTGCTAAAGCAGCACAAGAGCAACGTGACCCTGTTGATGTGGCATGCTGGTTCCATGGTAAACTGGAACAAAAAAGCTGCAACCTTATCCTTTGGGTTCTTCTTTTGAATAGCAAGACAATATTTGAGATATTATTCTAAATGTAGAGGGAGCTTCTCTTCTGAGAAGGACCATAGTCAATCCTTTAATTATTTACCTAATAGCATTAGATATTGAGAAGCTGTGGCTATACTTTGAGGGCTAGATTTTGATTTCATATAGTAGTAAAATAAATAGGAAACATTTGCTAATTGTGCAACTTTTCATAATTGACTATTTCAGAAGTGGTGAATCTATAACTTCCCAAGATAATAGTCTCAGTAGCCAGCATAGTTAGTGATGGATGCTGGAAACTGCAGTTTTCAATTTTGGTAGGTGGTAATCCTTGTTAGAAAATAGATTATTGGGTCTTACAAGTCACATCTCTCTCTCTCTCCCTCCCTCTCTCTCTCTCTCTCTTTCTCCATAATGAATTCGTCTTAAGTGCTGCTGCAGAAAGTTGTAAGAAAAAATGTTACAATGTCTTGTCTTTAAAAGGAACAAGCAAAAATCCATAATGAGGCACCAAAACCAGGAAAAATAAAAATTAATAATACATACTATTTTTCACCCAAGATGTTATTCACAGATAGTTCAAAGGCAAATAAAAGATATGGATTAGAGAAGATGAAAAAACACAAATATTCTCAAAGCAGGAATGTAGAAAACTATTATATCAATGTACTTGTTTATTATTTAGTCTTATTTCTGTTTTCATATCAGTGGTAAATGGATAATAACATGGTCTTTTTCACTGGGTTATTGAAGGAGGGATGGAAACTTCTCTTGAGTTATGAAACTAATTTTACACAAGCTTAGTAAATAAGTTGAATATTTGAAACAATCCTTATTCCATAGGAAAAAAACCCCAGAAGATGTGATTTCCCCCCTACCCTTCCCTATGAAGGAAATATCTCCTGGGTCAGTGAAAAGTGTCTAATTTAAATTTTCTGTGTAGTATTTCCTGATTTGTGCTAGAACTAAATTGTATGATGCTGTTCGAGAGCATCAGGAAATTATTTTCTTGCCAAACGGAAATTAATTAGAAAAAAGAGCTCAGGAAGGATTCTAAAATGAATGCATTAAAAGATCAAATGCAAATAATTCCAATGGGGTGGTCGTGGTGGAGCATATATACAGTGTCAGACATAAAAAGAGAACCAGATTCTCAAGAAAAGGAACCGTGGAAAGTTTTGTTCTCCTGCAGTGGATTTGTTGAAAGCTAGACTGCTGCCTGTCAGGAATGCTTTAATTTGGATTTCTCCACAAAGTGCGGGGTTGAACAGAATGCTTTATTCCATGATTTGATAGAAGTCTGACAACACATATTTATATACAGGTAGTTCTCAATTTATAACCACTATTGAACCCAAAAAGTCTGTTGCTAAGCAAGACAATTAAGTATATTTTGCCCCATTTTACAACCTTTCCTGCCCCAGCTGTCAAGGTATCACCACAGTTGTTATATTAGTAACACGGTCATTAAATGAATTTGGTTTTCTCATTGACTTTGTCAGAAGGTCACAAAAAGGGAATCACATATTCTTGGGACACTGCAACAGTTGCCAAGCATCTTACAATCACTGCAACTGTGGGGAAGTTGCAATGATCATAAGCATGAAAAATGGTTATACATCTCTTTTTTAAGTACTGTTGTAACTTCCAATGGGCACAAATGGAATGGTTATAAATCAAGGACTACCTGTGTTTTTATTAAATATTACATTTCTAAGCAAAAGGCATCTTCTTTCATTCTTACTATGCAGTTTTCAGACCAGTTGCCTTTCTTCTTTATTACGCTGAACAGAGGTGCATTTAAAATCTGGAGGGGACATTGTTTGATTTTTGTTTTTCCTTGTGTGATATCAGAACAAGGCATTTTCGAAAAGTTCTTTGAAGTTTTTGTCTTCTTTGCCTTGCTCGCTCTTCCAGACTTCTCTCACAGTTGTAGAGAGTGATTCTTTCTATTTTCTGTCCACGTTTTCCAAAATCCTTATAGCTGATTGAAATATAGAAGCATGTCAGCCATGATGAGGTAGAGGACTGGCCAAAATCTGGAGATCATCACAAAATGGTCTTCATGTAATTTTCAGAATTGTGAGGATCTCAATTCTTACTCTGAAGTGAATTTGTTTTTAGTTTTGAGTCACATGACCTAGCAGAAAAATCTGATCTGTACTATATTTGTTTGTTGGTGCCCACTGTTTTTTTTTAAATATATACCAAAATAAGTGATGCTCCTAGGGAAAATGACATTTTCAGTCACATAATCCTTGTTGCTTCTATTCAGCATGCACGTATTAACTATCAACATCAGTAGCAAGGAATCATTTCCTGGTGGTTGGACTACATTTACACAGATATTTTGTGCTAAATTCATCTTTAAAATTTTACACACGCAGACACACACACACACACACACAAATGGAGTTTAGGTGGACCTTTCAGTTTGCCAATATGTGGAGATTATACTTTGATATGCCAGAGAGCAATAACACTTTCGGCATTGTTAAGGCTTAACATATTCAGATCCTGATAAACTGTAGAGTAACTAAAACTCTATTTTAGTTTTAAACCTCCTCTTTTGCAGTTTATTACCCATTAGAAGAACAGCATGATTTAATTTACACTATAAAGAATCCTAAATAAGTAAATAAAAGTGATCAGGAAATTAAAATGAAGACTGTAGAAACATCTGCCTCCTGTGCAATACTAATAACAAGAAATCCTGTTTCAAAAACAGAGCTGCTATCTGAAAAATTTCCATCTAAATCCAACATGGGAGGGCTCTGCAATTTGCAATCAGTGCATGAAAGCTATACAAATGTGAATAAATTTCCCATTTACTGATATTTCTAAATTGCACAGGAGCAGTGTGTTAATATTTTGTTCTGACTCTCCTTATATGAACAAGAGAAGCAAGGCTGACACTGATCTTAATAACTCGGGCTCCTGATTTGGATCCCACCCTCATAATTCCAAAATAAAGCTCTCATTTAACATATCTCCTCAAAAATAAGGCAGCACAAGAAGAAATTATCTCAAGAGAGATTTTAAAGTGGTATTTGATGGAGGCTTTTCTGTCATGGCTAATTCATTTCATTCAAGAAATATAAAGGGTTACGTTCTATCAAGATAAGTTCTAAGAACGCTGATCCCAGTTTTCTAAAAAAAAGGGACTAATAAATTAAACACCAATCAGTGTAATATATTTTTTAAAAAAATATAAGTGAAATATTTCTCACTTATGAGGAATGGGTCCTGCTGCTTGATGAAGCTGCCGGAAAATGAGTCAACGGTTCAAAATTAGAGAGCAAATTTTGTACTTGATCATTTAATTCATTTTAACAAAAAAATTGATGCAACTTTTGTGGACTTTGAATCAGACAGACTATTTTTTAACCAACTGAAATACATTCTAAAAGAAATTTGCTAATACCAACATCAATTACTCTCTGTTAATTTTATTGAGAGTGATATACTCAAATTGCATACTCTCAGTATAATTGCTTTCTATTGGTATAAGGGGAAAAACATAACCAAATCCGGAGCCCCACTCTGATTAAGATCAGAGTGACAGCCTACTTCTCTTGTTCATTCAAGGAGAGTCAGAATGAAAGATTTAATGCTCTGCTCCTATTCAATTTAGAAATATCAGTAAATGAGAAGCATATTTTTCTTATGTTTAATGCCTAGTTATATTTTACTTTCGGTCATAATTATGCATTGCTCTCCTTTCATTTTAACTTCTTAACAAATTTGCCCTTAATCAAAAGGATATTGCTCTTTTCCTGTTATAATCACCAAGAAAAGGCTGCCTGTTTTTTTAAAAGCAGTCAATTCAATAAAATACTCTTGTCCTGTTCCTATACAAGCTTTTTGACTTATTAGGTGCTATCAGGTTATTGTCAACTTTTAGCAAGTAGATAGACAGATTTTCTCCACCATGATCTCTCCCTAATCAGTTTTTTCAGGTCTTCCAACAGGGCACACATCACTTCTGTAACTCTGCCCATTCATCTTTTCCTCTTCTTTTTCTTTCCCCCTTTCCCAGCATTAAAGCCTTCCCCAAAGAGCTGAGTCTTCACATAATCTCTCCAAAGTAGGATAATTTGAGTCTGCTCATTTGTGCCTCAAGTGAGAACTGTGGGTTGATTTTTTTTCCTGTGACCCATTTATTTGTTTTCTTTGTTGTCTACAATATCCTTGAGGGTCTTCTCCAACAAAAGTTCAAACCATCAATATTCTTCCTGTCCTCCTCCTTCAAATCCAACTTTTGTTTCCATAGAGGGTCCCAGAGCACGCCACAGTTTGCACAATTCTGATCTTTGTTAAGTACAGGCATCTAACAGCATCTTTTCCAAGGCCTTCATGGCTGCTCTACAAAATTCTTGTCTGCAGTGTATTTCTCGAAAGATTGTTCTCTTACTGTTGATGGTTGATTCTGAAGAGCAGTAGCTACCACTTCAATATCTCCATTGTCTAGGACTGGTGGTTCTATTTATTCTTGTAATGCTGTTTCTTGTCTCTTCTAAAATCTCTCTGAAACTATTATGTTCCTTTCTGAGATTTTTTGTCTTTCTTGGCTTTGGCTTCTCCATTTTCTGTTCTGGCATTTGGCTTCTCCATTTGTTCTGGCATCCAGTTTGCTTTCTTCTGTTTCATCTTTGGCAGTCTCTTTTCACATTCATCCTTAACAACCTGTTTGAGTTTTCCATAGTTCTTCTGATTCTCTATCAATGAGGTTCAGGATTGCAAAGTAATTTCTGATCTTCTCCTTGAAAATGGTTGGTATATGTTCAGGAACATACTGTGAAAACTGGCTGGCTTTCTTCTTCTTTAGCTTAACTTGGTACTTGCACATGACCAGTTTGTTGATCTGTTCCACAGCCATATGGCCATATCTTTGATGCTATAATTTAGCTCTTCCTTGTTATTTTAGTAATAATGTAGTCAATTTAATTTTATGCACATCTGCTGGTAATATCCATTTCTGTAGCATTATTTGAGTTATTTGAAGGTAGTATTAGGTATGAAGAAATCATTGGCATCACTGACATTTATATGTTAGACTCCTACTTCATTTTGGTTTCCTAAGCTCTACACTTCAACAACATCTTTTTAATGTTTCCAATTTTGGCATTCCGGTCTTTAATCACAAGTTTGCTTGCATGTTCTGACAATTTTAAATTAAACTTGATCTAAAACTCATCAACCACCTCTTTTTCTGTATCAGTGGTTGGAACATCAACTTGGATGGTTGTTATAGTAAAGGAGTGTCCATGAAGCCAAATTGGTATTATCTGGCTATTGATTGCCTTGTAGCCAGGCACTGTTTGTGCTATGGCCTTCCTAATTATAAAAGCAATGCCATTCCTTCATTTTTAAAAATCTCCTAATAAGCAGTGTGATTTTCTAACTGAAAGTGTCCAATTCCAATTAGCAATCTCAATTTGTTGATATATGTCATTTTGTAGGGTATTCTTTTTTCATCTTTCACTGCCTTTGAGCTTTACCATGTTTGTGTTTCTTACATTCCATGTTCTCATTTGCCTTTGCAGCATTGGATTGTTTTCCCCCATGTGTCAACATCAGCAATTACATTTGAGGCTTAATCTAACCATGCAACATCATTACTACATTAAAAAAACCCTCCAATGTTTCTTTAAGTGGTATGTTGAGTGTCACTTGTCCTGAGAGGCCCATCAGCCAGCACTATATTGTCAATCATTTTATAATTTCTACCCACGTGGCTTTCTTGAAAAAAATGAGTGGTTTATTATCTTGGATGATTGTTATAAGATTACAACCACTCTTTCAATGACCCTTGAATGTTGTGAGGGTGCCAAATGAGTGGCACTTATGACAGTCCTTAAAGTTCTGATTGTTGCAGCATCCCTGCAGCCATGTGATCACATTTTGGGTGCTTGTCAACCATTATAGTGGTTGCAATATCCCATGATCATATGGCTAGTTTTTCTCCCCAAAAGCACAACTGTGGAGTATGAAATCCTAAGGATCTTAGGAATACACCCCTACTTACATTCCATAGCATACTTCTGTCTACAGCAACCTTCCACCTGCTCACACTCATTGGGCACCAGTCTGCAGCCCCCACTGTCCCATCAACTGCCCTTGCTGGCCTGCTTGCATCCCTATTGCAGGCTCATGGCACCCATTATCACACACCCCTTACTCCTTGCCTGGGACTCCTGTCTCCTTTTGCTTAACAATCCCCATGCTTCTGGGGTTAGGCAGCAACTGGGATTTCTGGGGTTAGGCAGCAACTGGGATTGTCATTGCTGAGCATTGTATTCACTTAATATCATGCTTTATGACTACACCACTTAGCAATGGAAATTTCAGTTCCAGTTGCCATTGTCACTAAATCTTCTCCCTCCAGCATCTTTCTATATTACTGCTGCCTAATATAGGTCCCTGCTTGCTTTAGTTGGGCAGCTGGGATGACCTTCATGTTTTGGATGACACTGCTAGGAATACAGTATATACTCTTGGCATATACTCCCAACATTTTCAGTCATCCTTCTCAAGAACACTCCCCATGATGAGGCAGCACAGCAAGATTTAGGTTTGCTGGGATATGTGTATGCACAAAGCTACGCAGCCTGTTCATATCATTGCTTATGTGCTTCCTTAAGAATGCACTCAGCATAAATTATTAGACAGTTGAAATCCTTGCTGCTAACCATATTATAAAACTGTCACGTAGTACAGTGACATCTTTGAGATATAGAAGTGCTGCTAATATTCAGTGAACAAATATTGTATTTTGTTATTGTTTATCGCCAGATTTTTGAAAGATGGAGGCTTTATCATGCCCAGAAAAGGCTGTTCTGTTCTTAACCTTCAATAGGCAGTCTAAAAGCATTTCCTGGATCAGTAATGGGACTTTTCATCCTAAAAGTACCATGCACAAATGAAAAAAGATATTTCTCCCCCAAATATCTTGAATAGATGGTGTTCTATGTGTAAATGGTTGACTCCTAGACTTACACTTCTGATTGGCCCAGTAAAGTAAGCAGTGGATTGGTTCACTAGGAACCAATCCAAAGAGCTGCTGAAAGGCGGCAAATTCAAGGGAATGCCATAGGCTGAAAGCAGGCAGGCCAGCCTGTATAAAAGGCTAGCCTCGGCTGCAGCCAATGTGTTCCTATTCTGACTGTTTGTTGAATAAAGCCTCTTGTTGTTGGAACCCGGTCTACCTCGTGTGTTTTCCGAACAAAACAGATGGGATCATCTTTCCTTTCCCAAAGAGAAGCAGACATTATTGAGCAGGAGATGAAGGCACCTGGCTGGACATAATGTAAACTCATATACTGCACAGGGACAAGAGATGGAAAGAGCAGGAGAGAGGGAGAATCTGGCAGCACCTCTGCCTTGTTTAGAGTGAGAGCTCTAGGCATAAATGGGGTATTAATACAGGAAAAGCTTTCCATAACCTGAGATGTTGTGGTATTGCCATGTCTCCAGTGAAGGTGTACATTTGTCCTATAAGTTTGAACAGTGTGGCTGCTCATTATTTAGGTAGTTTCATTTTGCCTCAGCCAATGGCAGTTAGAAGCAATGTGGTCTATTTTCCTCTGTGTCTCAACTCACCCCACTCATTTTCAAGGAAGGTTGCAGCAGTAGATCAGTGATATAGAAGTAAATAATGAAAAAGATGAAGCAAGGGCCATATCCAGGAAGGTGTCTGATGCCTCCTTGTGTCTGAAAATATAGTAAAGTTGGCAAGAATTTCTTATGGTAGTTTTGCCAGTCAACTGAGTAAGTGATACATTATACACATCACAGTGCTTCAATTTCACTTCCTCTACAATTGCAATCAGTGTTACCCAGATACTATTGTACTCTTATATAATCGCATGAAGTCACTCGTTGCACAAAAAGTTATGTTTGTGGAACTGGAATTATTTGGCAGGAACATAGCTGGCAGAAAATGGAATGATGGATTTCTGTAAGTAATCTCCTTCAGCGCAAGAAAGTCAGGGCGTCCAGGAATAACAGGGAAGGGAATTTTTGCAGAGCTGTTGTCTGCTTGATCTCCCTACAGTTTTTGAGATATCCCTTGATATAGCCACATATTCTTCTGCTTTATCTTTACAACGATGAAGGAAAAACTGGCTTGAAGTGCATACACACACATATAAAATATACAATTGCATTAAAATCGTAGGTTAAAGAAAAAGTAGGTTTGGCTGCTAACACTGCTCTTCTCTGGTTTTGAATGTAGATACTGCTCAGAGAACTATTCCTAGTAACAGGCTTTTTATCTTCCTTGTTCAGTCCTTTGGAAGCCAGGCACAGTTTCTACATTCTCAAGTCAGACTTTTGTGATATATTGCTGAAAAGAGTCCTTATGATGGTGAGCATATGAAAAATCTGGATCCTCCCCTCTATTTCCTGGTTCTAGGCAATTGCATCGGATTTCTGGAAGAAGTTGTGCCTCTCCTTGCCACGGAAAGTATCTTATCAAGGCCTCAGGGGGGATCCTCAAACCTATCTCCAGGAAGACAAGGATCCGATGCTGATTCTTCATAGCAACTATCCAGAATTCCAGGGGGACTCTCACCCTGAAGGAGACATTGGTAATAATAAAATATCATATTATCTCTGTCGCTGTTTCTTAACAGAATGGCTCTAAAGCAAGCAGGGGTGGGATTCAAATTGTTAACAACTGGTTCTGTGGGCATGGCTTAGGTGGTGGGCGTGGCTTGGTCATGTGACTGGGTGGACATGGCTTGGTGGTCATGTTATTGGCTGGATGTGGCCAACTCAATATCACTCACATCAAGGCACGCATCTCCTCGCCTGGCCTCTCATGACTGTGGGGATGCTGCAACAGTCATAAGTGTGAAAAATGGTCATAAGTCACTTTTTTCAGTGCCATTGTAAGTTTGAATAACTCCACACAAGCAAAGTACCAGCAAAAGAAGGGAAAAAAACCTCCAGAGAAGTTTCTGAGACAGCAAGTCTAGTCCTGCCAAGAATGTAATCATGGTTAAGGGAGAGGCAGTTTCTGTCAGCAACACCAGAAAGTTTCCTTCCTGCCTTCCTTACAGGATTAGGCCAGTAATTTCTTCTAACAACTGGTTCTCCAAACTGCTTAGAATGTTAACAGATTCTAGTGAATAGGTGCGAACTGGTAGAATCCTATCCCTGGAAGCAAGCCTGACTGGGGCACAGTTCTCTAGTACAAAATATCATTGTGACATAATTGATGTTAATCATATCGATTCTGCTGGGGATTTACTTTTCTTTCTTCTTTCATTATTCCATGAAAAGTCTTGACAATTGGAGCTAATGCTTGAAAGAAAGAAAAAATGGAATTGCCAAAGTATCAAAAGGCAACCATAAACAAGAGCATTAATGGGTCAAGACATAAGGTTTTCACAGACACCTAAATGAATTCAGCAGTCTGGCTAAACTCATCATTTTGAGCAGATTGCCACATAAGCGACACATTCTATGGAAAAGACAGAACCTCACTCACTTAGTCAACTATTTATAGAAAGCAGAGAAGTAATTTCTTGACTGGTAATGGCAGAAAGAGTGAGATAGCTTTAGGAATTGAAGACTTGAGCGAAGGCAGCCAGGTTTATTCTCCTAAATGAGTATGGCTTCTCTAGATAAGGTAACATCTTGGCTAAAGAAGCTTCCTTGGCTTGTCTGGTACAAGTGCCTGTTTTTGCACATTGCTAGAAAGTAGTTGAATGCTCTTGACTGCAGTTACTTTGGGATAAGATCTCATGCTCTGAAAAAGACCATGCGTGTTCTCATGCATCTCCAAGAGAGCCAATGAGGCTTTTTGTAGCGGGTTGCAAAAAGCTGAAAATGACTCCTGTCTGTGCTATGTACATTTGTTTCCATTTTGCTCCTAATAAATAGATCTTTTTCATTCATTCACAAAAGATAAAATCTAGTCATTCTGAAGTTATAGTGGAGACAAATGAAAAAGGATGTATCCCCTGAGAATTACTTCTAACTCAGAAATTCTTTTCTTCCAGTCCAGGTTTGCACAGTTTAGTTTAAGTCACCCTAATTAAAGTAGCTTAACTTTCATGATGTTTATCATGTTTGCCTAATATTTTAATATTTTTGATTGATTATCGCCTTCAGCACCATTCTTTGCTATTTCTGTGACTTCCAAGTGACCAAATGGTGGTAGAATGGCATCAGTTTAACCAGCCCTGCTTTGCACAAGCACCTCTGGCCTCAGTCTGTGTAAAAGTCAAAAAATATTACAGCCAGTGAACCTCCTTAGCATACTTTGTGGCATGCTCATTAATCCATATGTGCTTATAGATTCATATTAAATACTGATCAGCAAGCAAGACAGGAGTTTCCATAAAACAATTCGCAGTAACCATAAATTGTGTATTGGTATATACTGTAGATAGATGGAGATTGCATTTTAATTATTGTGATAATTTTATTTTAATGGAGCAATATGGGAGGGTGGCATATAATCTTTTCATTAAGTAACATTCTAACTTCCTGTGTCATATATATGCCAATATATCAAAACTGAAAAAAGAAAGCAATAAAAAGAATGAATCAGAATTGGAAGGGGATATTTATATTTTAGACCATCAAGACCACCTCAGTGCAGGAATCCAAATTAAAGCATGCTTAATATATTTCTGTCTAGCCTCAATCAAACATAAGCAATGAAGTTGAATCTCTTACCTCTCTGGATAATTGGCTGCAGTATTGAGCTACTCTTATTGATATATATTCTTCTGCATGACATACTTTACTGTATGTATCAAAAACATCTCAGAAACCACCAACAAACTGTTACAACCACATGACACCACCATATCACACAAGCCTACTGAAGACTTCCAAAATATCCCAAGTAAACCAAAAGACCCAGCAGCCACAGAATAAGCACTTAGCAATAGCACTTAGATTTACATACCACTTTACAGTGCTTTACACCCCTCTAAGCAGTTTACAGAATCAGCATATTGCCCCCAACAATTTGGGTCCTCATTTTACCCACCTCAGAAGGATGGAAGGCTGAGTCAACCTTTAGCCTGGTGAAGTTTGAACTGCCAAATTGCAGGCAGCTGGCAGTCAGCAGAAGTAGCCTGCAGTACTGTACTCTAACCACTGTGCCACCGTGACTCATAAAAACAGGAGTCATCTTCAATATACAGTGTAAGGACTATAACAGCCTGTCTGGGTTCCAGAAAACCCCAACTCCAATCAAAAACTCTGAGACTTCCAAAGCTGACATAGCTATTATCTAGGACAAACAGGCCGAAGATTAACAGAGCTCATCCATGAACGCCAATTAGCAGGAAATAAAAAGACCAAAACATCTCACCAGAAATCAACACCCAGAGGAGCAGAGGTTAATACCAAGATTAACATTAGACCAACAATCCAAAAGTTAAACAATCCCCCAATCGAGCAGCTCAGAGAAACAAATAATAAACAACAACTTAAGGAACCACTAAGATCCCACCAACATCGACAGGGCAAGGCACTTGTATATAAAATGAGAGCAAAGCCCACTCCCTTGTAGAACTGAGGACATTTCCTGCTTTCATAATGAAACGTCTGCAAGAAAACAAGTCAAGCTCAGAGAGCACCAAGGACCCCACAGTTCACCTCAAGCTACAAATATTCTCTTCTTTTGATATTCTTTAGGTATTTGAAGGCTGTCCTCATATCCTCTTCACCGCAGTTCTCTGAAAGATAAATATGGACTTCTTTCCATTGAATTTAAATATTCTTGGTCAACCTAACTGTTCTTCTCTATACCGTGTCCAATTTGTTTGACCCCTTCTTAAAGTCAGAAGGTGTCCACAACAGTAGTTTACTTGAGGTGGGATCTGACCAAAGTAGAATAAAATATAGAACAATTACTTCCCATGATTGGAACAAAAATGAAGAGCGGTCTAGAAGCCTCTTTTTATATAGGTTCCCTGATCTGGAAACCCTGCTTCTGTTGTTACAACTTAAATTGCATTTCCCATTTTCCAAGCCACATCATGTGATTGATTCATATGCAGTTTAAAATTGTTTTGTGTTTTCCTTTTTCAAAGGTACTATTCTTAAGTGAGGTATCCCATCACATATTGGTGTCCTTGACTTCCATTCTCTCAAACAAGAACTTCACATGTGCATTTTTCCTTCGGTTACATTCAGCCCACTCCTTTAACACATCCAGATACTTTGCGATGTTATAACAGCCATCTTGCTGTCTTAGCCAGTTTCCTCCCATATGCAAATTTGATAAACATCCCTGCCACTTCTTGATCCAAGTGATTAACAGAAATAGTGTATTATAAATTATCTTAGGCTGAATTTTATGGTACCCATCTTGATCCCTTGCTCCAGTCGGTAAGGACTCTTATCCTTAAGGACTCTCCAGCTTGATGAGCAGTCTTTAATTGCAATTTCTGAGACAGTTATGTCTCCACTTATTCTTATGCCATTCAGTTTTTACTTCACTAACTTACTACTCAGAACATCACATGGCTTTTTGTTGAAATCTAGATGTATTCCTCTACAACTTTCCCACATTCTACTCAACAGGCTATCCAATTTAAAAGAAAATATAATAAAATTAATTCTTTTGTTTCTGGCAAAAATGTGTCAGTGATAACTGGTAATTATTTCAGTGCTTTCAAGGTACTTAGGGGCTGCTTTTATGACCTTCTGTAGCAGTGGTAGCTAACCTTTTTCGGCTCCCATGCTGAAAATTGCATGCATGTTCACATGCCAGTACCCAGAAAGCAATGTGTGTTGAGGCCCCCTTGTCCCCTGTGCATGTATACGTGACCCCTCCTGCGTGCTGCATATCTGTGAAGGAGTGCACATCTCCCATGCCCCCTTCCCCCACGCATGTGCACCAGATACCCAACAATTAGCTGTTGGGCAGTGGTGCACGCATGCACAGTTGGGTTCTTCCAGGCGACCTCTAATGTGATGGCCATAGGCTCGCCATCACGGTTCTATAGAGTTTGTCCAAATATTGATGTCAGATTGAGGTATCTGTTGTTGCTGGATCCTCCTTCCTCCTTTTTGAAAAGAAGAACAGTAGTTATTCTCTGTCAGTCATCTGACATTTGATCCCTCTTAAGAATTTTTCAAATATAATTTATAATGCTTTGGCCAGACTATCACTTGACTCCTTGAGTACCCTAGATGTGATCTATCCAGCTCTAGATTTATCCAGCTCTAGATCTATCCAACTCATTCAAAATAACATTGAAGTTTCTCTGGGTTTCCAACAAGCTGCAATACTGCCCTTTTAATCTGTTCTTCACTGTTGCTTGTTGGAACACATCCCTGCCATTCTGGCAAAGTAGCCATTGAATAGCTCTGCTTCTGTTCTGAAGAGCCTGAAACCTGGAGATATTGTACCTTCTTCAAATTATTCCATTTTTAGGCATTTAGGCCTAGGGACGCACATTAGATCAATGGTAGGAAAATACCTCTGTGGGCATTTATTAAATCCAGAAGATTTAATGAACCAGTCCTGGCACTGGGGATTTGCTAATACAGACTGCTTGCAAGGCAATACATTTTAATTTTAAGCCCATGTCACACTGCACCAACGGATGGAAAGAGGATGTAAAACGGAGAGAAACACTTGCCATCCATTGG